>CP139509.1:38890383-39202032 GCA_021014915.2 Artemisia tridentata subsp. tridentata | reverse complement strand
CTTAATTGTATGTGACTAAATAACCAAAACAAACATGCTTTGTGTGACTAAATATTACAAAAGGCCACACAAACATAAAATTCATGTGGCCATTGGATGATCAATAGTCACACAAAATACACATTTCTTCACTTAAAACAACATATGGTCACACTTATTAACACTTTTGGCCACTTTATGCTTAATTGTATGTGACTAAATACCCAAAACAAACATGCTTTGTGTGACTAAATATTACAAAAGGCCACACAAACTAAGAATTCATGTGACCATTGGATGATCAATAGTCACACAAAATACACATTTCTTCACTTAAAACAGCATATGGTCACACTTATTAACACTTTTGGCCACTTTATGCTTAATTGTATGTGACTAAATACCTAAAACAAACATGCTTTGTGTGACTAAATATTACAAAAGGCCACACAAACTAAGAATTCATGTGACCATTGGATGATCAATAGTCACACAAAATACACATTTCTTCACTTAAAACAGCATATGGTCACACTTATTAACACTTTTGGCCACTTTATGCTTAATTGTATGTGACTAAATACCCAAAGCAAACATGCTTTGTGTGACTAAATATTACAAAAGGCCACACAAACTAAGAATTCATGTGACCATTGGATGATCAATAGTACACATTTCTTCACTTTAAACAGCATATGGTCACACTTATTAACACTTTTGGCCACTGTTTTTTAAATTGTATGTGACTAACTCGAAAAAAACAACACACGATGTGTGACTAAATCATCACAAACGTCACATTTATTATATTTTCGTGTGGCCATAGGATGGGAAATAGTCACACATACTGATGAATCCAACAAAACTTGTGCCTAATTAGTCACACATATTCGGGTTTTGGTCACTCTTTTTCGATGAAAACGGCCACAAAATAAACAATGTGACCATATGATACCTATGGTGGCGCGACTTTTTGTCACACACACCCAAAAAAACGTGTGTGACTATATGCATATAGTCACGCATTTCCAGTGTGACGATAGGCAATATTTGTACTAGTGTGTAACCCAGCCGTTTCCTTCTGTGCCAACAATAATGCTTTCTTCAAGTAAGCTGGATCCCTCTTTTTCGGCTTGTCTGGACAGTTCCTAGCCATATGACCGATACCCTGACAGTTGAAACACTTCATCAAATTACCCTGATTCATATTCCCAGCTCCCTGAGCAGCAACATTCCCAAACTGATTCCCAGCATTCTGACCCCTTTGATTACCAACAGCTGTACCCATCTGATTCCCTGCGTACTGACCCATCTGATTTCCAACATACTGCCCTGCATTCTGATTACCCATCTGATATCGAGGAGCATATCCCTGCTGATTTCCATATCCCCCAACCATCTGTCCTTGCTGTCCCATGTTGAAACTCGGCTGTGCAATTTGCTTGTTGCGAGTGTTCGATGAGATTCTTTGGTTGTTGTTGGTAGGTGTGGAGTAGTGTCCTTGGAATGCTTTGGTTAGGTAAGCAAATGCTTGAGTCAAAGCAGCAGTTGACTCATCCTGATCATCTTGATCTGGGTGTTGCGGGTATTGTTGTTGTGGGATTACTTGTTGTTGTTGTGGGTATAACGGTGTTTGAGGATTGTATTGTTGTTGCATGAAGTGTTGGGATGAAGATGAAGAGGGTTGTGTATTTACTGTTGCAGGTGTAGGTGTATGGACAATGAGTGCAAGAGGATCATGTTGTTTTGCGAGCTTCTCTTTTCTGACTTCATTTGCCTCCTCCTGGTTTTGCTTTAGGAAATCATAGAGCTGATCATAATTCACCTCGTGAAGGTTCTTTGTTTGGTTGACAATCGTGACATATCGTCCCCATTCCTCTGGTAGGTTGTTGAGGAACTTGATGTTTTGAACAATTTGAGCTGGTGTCAACTTGTTTCTGATCAACTCGTTCATGAGAGTGCAAAACCTTGTATAGTAAGATTCAATGGGTTCAGCTGGAGTTGATGTGAACTTCTCCCATTCAGTTAGAAGCTTGTTTTCGATGTCTTGTTTACCGATTTCTGTGCCATGACAAAGCCGTCTAACTCGTGCCCAGATATCATAGGCAGTATCACAACTGTCTACAGCACAAAATATTTCTCGTGGTAAACCAAGTTGGATTAAATGCATTGCCAAGTCATCAGCTTCAATTTGCTTCCAATCTTCTGGTGTGTAGTCAGCTTCCGTTTGTTCCCGATAGGTGTCTGGAGTGGGAGGCGTTGCAGTTGGATTTCTAGCTGTTACTAGAATCCGACGAGGCTTGAATGGACCATTCTCGATGGAGTTAATCAAGAGTCTACCTTGACCTTGAGGCTTGGTTTTCATGTATCGTAACATACGACTCGTCCATGGAAGGTAACCACCTTTTTCTAGCATTGGAGGACGGTTTTCTGCACCGGCGGCATGAATGTCTTGTTGAGTAGTCATCGTTGATGTTACGTATGATAAAGTTGCTGAAGGTTCGTTGCAACGAGATAGGAGTTGTTGATGTTGAAGGTTAAACTTGGTTGATGTTGTGAAGCATTGGTTTGTTGATGATGATCGGTGAAGTTACAATTTAGATAAACGAAACAAATTAAATAAAGTTACTAAATTTGACTAGACTATAATTTAGACAAGATCAAAAAATCACAAATTCGACAAAAGTTATGTAAATTACAATTTAAATAAAATGACAATTTCTATAGAAATTTCAATTTGACCAAAATTTATACAAATTATGGCAAAATTTTAGTTTAGATAGAATTTATCTAATTTATATAAATCGGTAATTTATATAAAAAATCTAACTATCTTATACAAGATAGTAGATATCCGATTGTCGAAGTATTTTACACACTTATACAAGTGAGAAAATACCGAGTCCGTAATCCTTGAGGTTGTAGAAATTACAAGTTTGAATCAAATTTATGAAGTTTACTTAAGTTGTAAAGCGTTAATCTCAAATACAAGGACTGATCTTGTCAAATTCCGAAACTGGTTAAAACTGCCTCAATTGCGAAAGGGACTAAAACTGTCAATTCCGAAAAGTCTGATGACCAATTGCGAAAAAATTCCCAATTGCGAAATGAAGCCTAATTGCGAAAAGGTAGTGAATTGCGAAAACACTGCCAATTGCGAAAACTTGGCAATTGCGAAAAGGAAGTGAATTGCGAAAACACAACCAATTGCGAAAACTTGGCAATTGCGAAAAGGTGTGGCAATTGCGAAAACCTGATGAATTGCGAAAGATGTGGCAATTGCGGAAACCTGTTGAATTGCGAAAACTATGCCAATTGCGAAACAAATCCAATTGCGAAAGATGTCTGGGCAGCTCAACCACTTCTTGTCCTTTTGTCACTTGCCCACTGTGATATCTTACCAACTCTTGTAAGACTTTCACCAACTTTCACCAACTCACCAATAATTCATGTATAGAATTATACGCAACAAAAGATTAAAGAAATATCCACAAACAACTTTTACACAATCTTCTTTAAATTTTTCGATCAAAACACTTAGAACACCAAAAAATTCCAACCTTTAAATGTAAGATTCGACTTAAGAACTATGAGATTTTCACTTACCAACTCGTTAAAACACAAACAAACACAACCTTGATCTTTAATCTTTGCGAACGATTCCAAGAAAAAACCCAAATGCCACGTTTTTATGAAGCCAAAAACGCGACTGATGGTTTCTTGGTAGCACAAACCGAACACAAACTAACTCCTACCTTGTTGTATGGCGATTGATACCACTTGTTATAGCTCGATATCTAACTTTAACACACAAACACAACACGTGACACTCAAAGTAACAAGAGATGTATAGATGAAGAGTATGTATGGATCGTGTGGGATAAAACTATGGTCGAATGATTATATCTTCGGAAGAAATAATACAAAGACTCAATGAGCACACACACACACACTCTCTTACAATAGACTTTGAGGCACACTTACAAATGTGAGAGTGTGTGTGTGTTGATATAGCAAACACAGCCAACACCTAAACAATAGGTGGGCTTTACTTGGGCTTGGAGTGGGCTAATGTATGTATCACACTTATACATTTAAACTACATACTTAACTAATACCACTAGCCCACTATCTTAAACTATTTATTACATTTGACACACAAGATACATTTGCAAATGACCATCACTTTTCATTTAAAAAAATTAAATGCTAACACAAAACTTTAGGGTTTAAGGGGTATTTCGAAACTTTAGGGTTTTAGCTATTTCGAAACTTTTCCAGAATTTACAAAACACTAAAAATTCAACTAAGGATTGTTTCTTACCACAATTTTCTTGTACCACTAAGCTTAAAAACACTAAAACTTGAAGAAAGTTGCAAACTTTAACACTTTAAAGATCAAATACGCTATTTAGAAACTTTGCAAGAACACAAAAGTACGATTCTTTAAAACTCAAATTTTTCAAAAAGGTTGAAACTTTCTTGTTACAAAAGGTTTATAACACTAGTTTGTAATAAAAAAAAGTGTTAAAACCACAAAAAAAACAAGAAAAGTAAGTGACTTTATGAAAAATACGTGTATAAAAGTATTAAAAAGTGACAAAACAAAACTCAAAACACTCCTAGATCATTGTTAGGCGATTGATACCACTTGTAAGACCTTAGATCTAACCTTATCACACAATATATAAAGCTCGGATTGGTGACAAGAGTATGTATGTGAGGCGTATAACTAGAGAGAGAAAGTAGAAAGATGAAGAGACAACTTTTATTAAAACACACACACTTACACACTCAAGTACACCCTTACAAATGAGGCAAGTGTGCCTTTTATACTTAGGTTCATATACCTCATGGGCTTTGCCATGGGCCTTGAACGGGCTTGGATTGGATTGTACTTTACATAAATGACTTAACATATAATACTAACCTATTAGATTAGTCCAATCCATGAGCTCATTAACTATTCTATTATATATTCTACGACACATTACAAAGTTATAAATAAGAGAATGACCATCACTTCTTTTTACATTTCTTTGATGCTAACAGTTTTTGCGATCGATCCATTTGTCAATCCATGTCGATCGTCTCTACTGTGTCACAATTACTCAATCGATCGATCGTAAGATTTTTTTGGATGTGGGTTGTTCTTGTGTGTGTTTAATTAAAATTTAAAATGTATTTTTGTGGGGTATGTTTTTTGTAGTGTAGGTCGCCTTTGTGTGGTAAAAAATCGCCTGTAGGTCGTCGGAGAGAGAAAGCTGATGTGACGGATAAAATGAGAGGGATTGACCTCCCTTACTGTGTCCAGCCTTATAAATTCAACTTCTACTTGAGTACGTTACTTTTATGTTTTGTTTGAGTCATACGCTAATTCCAAAAAATAATTTCTATCTAGAACGAAAAGTAAAAATAGAAAAATGTTGTCAATTAACTAACTCTTTATTTTATATTTTTATCACTCTTTTTGCCAATCAACGATTATTGTATTTGTGATTAGGCTGGGCACAGTGGACCGCAAAAAATCGGTCGAGTGAGGAGGGTGACCGATTTCAATATCGGTCGAGCCCTATGTGGCACATGGGTCAAATATCGGTGAAAAAAAAAAAGAAAAAAAAAACTTTTTTTAAAGAAACTTTACCACTTTTACAACTTTATAAATACCAACCTCAAACACACTTCTAAACACGCAATTTCAAACACAATTCAAACAATTTTTCATCCATATTCACTATGTAAAAAAAAAAAAAAAAAAAAAAAAAAAAAAAAAAACTCCCACATCAAAAGACCGTCGATCCCGACTACCCCAAAATGCACCGAATTTGAATTTCTCGCCGGAAAACACATTCGAATTAACCGGCGTAACACCTTCGAATTGATGGGTGACGTCTCTTCGACATCGTCATCGTCTTCAACAGGCATTGTAATGTTTTTATTTTTAATGAATTTTAAATTTGTTGTTTAAAATATTTGAATTAGAAAAAAATAAAATAAAAAAATAAAAAAAATAAAAAAAAAATCAGTCATCCACTGTTGCAACTTGGTCATGTCTGGTCATCGGAGAGATAAAGCTGATGTGACAGGGGATGACCTGGATCACCGCTATGAGTAGCCTTAAAGGGTTTTAGTGCCCGACCGTGACTAAGTGATTTAAAAGAAGCTTATAAAGCATAGTTTTAAATAAAGTAAAGTAGACTGAAAAAAAAAAAGAAAAAAGTAAAGTAGTACTACTCGTTAGTGGGCATCTCCAAACGGGCCAACCAGTTACAACTTACATTCTTACAAGAGTAAGGGACTGTTTGTTTAATTTTTTCATTAAGTCATGTTAATTAACAGATGACTTAATGCAGATAACCTCAGTTTTATTACTTAATATTTTCAGTCATCTTTGTCTATTAATTCACAAACAAACAGTTTTCGTATAACTTAATTAATTCAGTTTTTTTCATATTAAGTCAATTAAGTCGAAATCAAACACCCCCTAAGTAAACTTTAAGATGGCTTTTTGTAAACTTTTTCTAATTTTCTCACGGAAATTCATAAACAACTCAACCCAACAAGGTAAAGGTGAAACCAAAAAAAAAAAATACATTACATTATGCAAGACTTTTAACTACAAAAAACAGAAACATTTTTGGATCTATATTTTTAAATATATTAAATTTAAAAATCTGCTGAACTTTCTATCATTACATCAAGCGGATTCATAGTAGTAGTGTGGATCAATTTTTTAACTTTTCAGTTATTATGTAACTTGTTTTTCGTGTAAAGAAAATTTCAAAATTTATCATCTGTATGTACGGGAGATCTTAGGAATAAATCAAATGAATCATAATCGGGCATCTCTAGAGACGCTTTCTACCTACACATATTTCACTAAACTTTGACACTTTATCCGTACACTTTTTCTGTGAAATAATCTGGGTCATACTAACCGGACCCTCCCTACACATGGCCCCCCACCTATTTTTAAAGAATGTACAAGACGACAAAGCAGACAGTACAAGCGGCGACAGCGATAAGTTAACACACACTCCCTACATGGGAGGGTCAGTATATCACAGCCTATCTTGCTATATCATCACTAGACAAATATTTGCAAAAAACATAAAGATCCCTGCAATCATTCTAAGAGCATTACATTCACTCTCATCCTCCCCACTACAAAAAATCCGCACTACAAAAAATAGTGCTATTCTTCACACTTATTTTATTACGTTATGGTCAAATGTGAATTTTTTTTATGTGGATAATAATTTTGCTACATTTATAAGTGTCACAAATATTAAAAAAAATAATACACATATATAAGTGTGTACAATTATAATAAAGCTACACTTATATGTGTAGAAAATGTTTCCACACTATTTATTATAAACATTTTTTGCAATTTTGCCACACTTTTAGGTGTGGACATTCAAAAAATATTTTCACACTTTTAAATATAGAAATTTGGATAATATCTCCACACTTATATGTGTAGAAAAATTTGTCACACCCATTATTACCACACATGAGAAAGTGTGGACTCGATAATTTTACACATTTTTAAACGTGATCGTTTAACCCTTAAAATATAAAGAATTCAACTAGTTTTTTGTAGTGCCGGCAACAATGGTTACAAGCACCAACGTCGCACGACAAGTTAAAGTCGATACCACAACAACCAACGGTTTCCATGATCACAAACAAAACTTCCCACCGCTCGTTTCCTCTTTTAATGACAAAATACGTCCCATACTTGATGCAGTTGACAAGCTTCGTAGTCTCAACATCACACAAGAAGGCATCGCACTTCCAGCCATCGTTGTAGTGGGAGATCAATCATCTGGCAAGTCAAGCGTAGTAGAATCACTAGCTGGCATAAGTTTGCATCGTGGGCAAGAAATATGTACTAGAGTACCTCTTATAATGAGGCTTCAGCACCACCCAGATGATGTACTAGAGTTTGTAGTGGAGTATAAAAATGAAACGGTTAATATCATGGATGAAAGCAGGATATACTACATTTTAAATCATTTGAGACATTCTCAAAATGAAAGACTAAAAATATTAAGACAACACACTTACTTATTATGGCAAATTTAAAAAATCGACCGATCAACGTCCAATTAATTACACTATTAAAATAACCCTTAAATGAAAATTACAAGTTATTAAGCTTATTATACAAACCGATATAACACAAAATATACTCTCATTTCTATTGTAAATATATTATTAAATTAATAGAGTTTCAAAATGTTACTAAATTACAATGTTCAAAAAATATTATTAAATCGTAAAAGTGCCCCGAGAACCAACATATACACATTTTAGAATTTTTTTGATAAACCTTACCGTAAAAACTAAAATCTGTCTTATGTAAAAATCGGACGATTTTTTCAAAGCAAAGGTTTCAAAGTGCTATGAGCATCCGGTATGGCATGCTCGTGGCTCGCCGCCATACCGAGCCCCTTGCTCGTGCCTCGCCGTGAAGGCATTCCTCGTCTGCACGAGGAGTTTGTTACTTGTATTATGAGTCAGGCATTTCAAAAAATAAACGTTTGATAACGTTTAAATTAATATCCGAACGTTGGAATATTTTGTTTATAAATAGATGAGAACATTTTGTAGATATCACAAATATACACAATACCAAATCACATACATACACACATAAATTTCAAAATAAACTCTCTAAAATAATAACCAAAAAACATGAGTGAAACATCTCATTCCGGCGAAAGTGATATTGAAGAGATTGTAGAGCTCGAGATGATTATTCAAGAATACGAGAATGAGCAAGTGTTACAGAAACAAGAAGCCGGAAGTAGAAAAAGGATATACATTCCCCGAGAACGTGAAATTGCTAAAGCACGTCTAATGCGGGATTATTTTGGTAACAACCCAAAATATACGGACGAATACTTTAGGCGTTGCTATCGTATGAGCCGTAAACTATTTTTAGAAATAGTTCAAGGTATTGAAACATATATCGAAACTCATGATTATCTTCCTAAGCATTTTGATTTCTTTAGAGTCCGACCCGATGCTTGTGGTGTAATAGGTTTCAGTGTCATTATGAAATGCACAAGCGCCCTACGCCAATTGGCGTACGGCATATCAGCTGACGCATTTGATGAGTATTTACAAATGGGAGAATATTGTGCACGCGATTGTTTAGATAATTTTACTATGTGCATAATCCAGTTGTATACGCGTGAGTTTTTAAGAAAACCAGACGAGAATGACATTCGTAACTTGTACCACGCACATAACGCGGTCCATAAGTTACTGGGAATGTTGGGAAGCATCGATTGTATGCACTGGGAATGGAAAAATTGTCCGAAAGAATGGCAAGGCCAATTTCACCGAGATGATAAAAAGTATCCAACTATAATGCTTGAAGTCGTTGCTTCATATGATATGTGGATTTGGCATGCATTTTTTGTGGTAGCGGGCGCGAATAACGATCTTACCGTTTTGAATAATTCTTCGTTATTTGACAACCTGCTTGATGACATCGCCCCCGAGGTTCCGTTTGAAGTAAACGGCTGTACTTTTAGAAAAAGGTTTTATCTAGCCGACGAAATTTACCCGGAGTGGTCATCCTTTGTCAAATCATTTACGGTTGCACATACCCCCAAGAATGCCGCATTTAAAGCGAAACAAGAAAGTGCTCGAAAAGATATCGAAAGAGCTTTTGGCGTCCTCCAAGGACGTTGGCATATTATTTCCCAACCGGCGCGTGCATTTACGGTGTCCAAGCTACGGAGAATCATGTACACGTGCATCATATTGCATAACATGATTTTGAAAGACCAAAACTTTGCGATATCCGAAGTTAGTGAAATGTATATTTGTCCACGAATAAATTTACAACGGTCGTGGATTGAGCGATGCGAAGTGCAGCGAAAGAAGGCGAAGGAACTACGCGATAAACGCGTACACGGAGCGCTTCAACGAAATCTCATCGAGCATGTTTGGCAAGTCAATCAATGGGAGACATTTCAGCAACAACAGCAACAACATGACCATAATTAGTTTCTTTATAATTAGTTTCTTTATATTCGTTGTATCGTTATTTTAATTCCCGTATCGTTTTTTTTTTTTTTTTTTTTTTTTTTTCGTATCGTAAGTGTTGTAATGTATTTTTAATATGTTGTATTGTATTTTAATTTAATGAAATGAATTTAGTTTATTTGGGTATTTGAATAAAAGAAGAAAAAAATAGATAGTGGTGGAGCCAAAATGAGGAGTTTGTGGTATGTTATGGTAAGGGGGTTGTAAGTTATGGTTTGTTGTGGTGACGTGACACCCTGTGTGGCCCGAATGAGGAGCTTGAGCTCCTTCATTATACCTAGTGCTAATTATATAATAATAATCATACTATTTAAAGTTACCCCACATGATTTCTTAAACATATATATATATATATATATATATATATATATATATATATATATATATATATATATATATATATATATATATATATATATATATATATAATCGTTATAAGTAACATTTTACTTGTATAATCTATCTATGTGAGATAAATATAATAAACATTGTTGATAATTCAAAGAAGTGCCAAAAAAAAAACTAATAAGGTGTATTTTTAGAGAATTAAATTTTCTCAACATGATTTAAGTGATTATATATATATATATATATATATATATATATATATATATATATATATATATATATATATATATATATATATATATATATATATATATAATCGTTATAAGTAACATTTTACTTGTATCATCTATCTATGTGAGATAAATATAATAAACATTGTTGATAATTCAAAGAAGTGCCAAAAACAAAAACTAATAAGGTGTATTTTTAGAGAATTAAATTTTCTCAACATGATTTAAGTGATTTTTAAAATTTTTATAGAACTGACTAGGTGATAAACATTTCACGTTTAAAATTTTTATTGCATGGTAACCGCCGTCACAACGCACGTGTACCCTGCTGTTTAGTATAAAGCACTTACAATTTATAAAATTTACGGTAAAACCAAAAAGTAATTTCTGTCTAGAACGAAAAGTGAAAAATAGAAAAATGTTGTCAATTAACTACCTCTTTATTTTTTTTATCACTCTTTTTGCCAATCAACGACTATTGTATTCGTGATTAACGGGTTTTAGGGCCGACCGTAACTAGGTGATTTAAAAGAAGCTTATAAAGCATAGTTTTAAATAAAGTATAGCAGGCCGCGCCAAAAAAAAAAAAAAAAAAAAAAAAGTTACTACTAGTTAGTGGGAGTAAACTTTTTCTAATTTTCTCACAGAAATTCATAAACAACTCAACCCAACAAGGTAAAGGTGAAAAAAATAAAATAAATAAATAAATAAATAAATAATTACATAATGCAAGACTTTTAACTACAAAAACAGAAACATTTTTGGATCTATATTTTTAAATATATTAAATTTAAAAATCTGCTGAACTTTCTATCATAACATCAAGCGGATTACATTTACTATAATAGTAGTAGTGTGTATTATGCAGGTTGTGGATCAATTTAACTTTTCAGTTACTATGTAACTTGTTTTTCGTGTAAAGAAATTTCAAAATTTATCATCTATATGTACGGGAGATCTTAGGAATAAAATCAAATGAGTGATAATCGGGCATCTCTAGAGACGCTTTCAACCTGCACATATTTCCACTAAGCCTAGAAAAAAAAGCATTCTTATGGTCTTTTTTCCATGTTTGTTTGCACAAAAAGAGTCTTTTGTGACCCCATTTGGCATCTCATTCCAAAGTTTTTCCACAAAAAGATCACGTTCACATTGAACATTGATCCTTGGTAGCAACATCCTTAATATAAAATAATGGGTATATTTCGTTGTAATGTAATCAGCTTAGCTCTCAAGTGTAAATTCTCATTCTTACTAAAGTAGCATGAACAATATAGCCTCAAAAAAAAACAACGAATTGAACAATACGTGGGAATTTTAATACAAAAGCCTGGTGTGTTTATTGGTCATTTGCTTTGAAAGTTCAAACAGTGAATCTTTATCTTTCTTTTTTTTATTGACCAAAAGACCATATATGTGGCTGTTGTTTATCAACAAACATAAACACATCACTGCAACTAGTTTCCACTAAACTTTGACACTTTATCCATACACTTTTTCTTTGAAATAATCTTGCTATATCATCACTAGACAAATATTTGCAAAAAAGCATAAAGATCCTTACAATCCCTTACAATGGGGCGTTATTCACTCAAAATCTGCCCCTTTAGCGCCCTTTTAGCGCCCATGCCCATTACATAGGGGCGCGAAAACCAAAAAAAAAAAAACGAAAGAGCGTGATGCTGCTCACCCCCTGCCCTTTCCTACTTTCAAGAAAAATATTACCGTTTGTATCAGATCTATGAAATGGGTTTCGTTTTCTGTTGATTTTCCGGTTAGTTTGATCGGAATGGTCGCCGAAAATATTGCTGGAGAAGAAAGGTATATGGAGAGAGAAGTAGGTGCGTCTAAAGTGAAATAGATATTGTGAACATTACATTTTAGGTCATTTTTGTTTTGGGAGTTTGTCATTTGGTTGAATTATAAAAAAAGGAAAAAAAAAAAAAAGTGTCACGTGTCGCATAACGCCCCACCCAACATTACACACCTATTTCTTTCAAGCCCTTTTGCTGACTGGGCTGCCACATGGCGCAAAACGCCCCATGGTGAGGCTTTACCATTACACATAGCCTAAAGATCCTTACAATCATTTAAGAGCATTACATTCATTCTCATCCTCCGGCAACAATGGTAACCAGCACCAACGTCGCACGACAAGTGAAAGTCGATACCACAACAACCAATGGTTTCCATGATCACAAACAAAACTTCCCACCGCTCGTTTCCTCTTTTAATGACAAAATATGTCCCGTACTTGACGCAGTTGACAAGCTTCGTAGTCTCAACATCACACAAGAAGGCATCGCACTTCCAACCATCGTTGTAGTGGGAGATCAATCATCTGGCAAGTCAAGCGTACTAGAATCACTAGCTGGCATAAGTTTGCCTCGTGGGCAAGAAATATGTACTAGAGTACCTCTTATAATGAGGCTTCAGCACCACCCAGATGATGTACCAGAGTTTGTATTGGAGTATAAAAATGAAACGGTTAATATCATGGATGAAAGCAGGATATACTACATTTTAAATCATTTGAGACATTCCTAAAATGAAAGACTAAAAATATTAAGACAACACACTTACTTATTATGACAAATTTAAAAAATCGACCGATCAACGTCCAATTAATTACACTATTAAAATAACCCTTAAATGAAAATACAACTTATTAAGGTTATTATATAAACCGATATAACACAAAATGTACTCTCATTTTTAATGTAAATATATTATTAAATTAATAGAGTTTCAAAATGTTACTAAATTACAATGCTCAAAAAATATTATTAAATCGTAAAAGTGCCCCGAGAACCAACATATACACATTTTAGAATTTTTTTTGATAAACCTTACCGTAAAAACTAAAATCTGTGTTATGTAAAAATAGGACGATTTTTTCAAAGCAAAGGTTTCAAAGGTGGAAAGTGCTAAGTGCTTATATAATAATAACCATACTATTTAAAGTTACCCCACATGATTTCTTGAATATATAGACTTTTTTTTTTATTTATTTATTTATTTTTTTATTTTTTTTTTTTTTTAAGTAACGTTTTACTTGTATCATCTTCCTTTGTGGGATAAATATAATAAACATTGTTGATAATTCAAAGAAGTGCCCCAAAAAAACTAATAAGGTGTATTTTTAGAGAATTAAATTTTCTCAGCATGATTTAAGTGATTTTTAAATTTTTTATAGAACTGACTAGGTGATAAACATTTCACATTTAAAATTTTTATTGCATGGTACCCGCCGTCGCAACGCGCGTGTACCCTGCTAGTTTAGTATAAAGCACTTACAATTTATAAAATTTACCGTAAAACCAAAAAGTAATTTCTGGCTGGAACGAAAAGCAAAAATAGAAAAATGTTGTCAATTGACTACCTCGTTATTTTTTTTTATCACTCTTTTTGCCAATAAATGACTATTGTATTTGTGATTAACGGGTTTTAGGGCCGACCGTGACTGGGTGATTTAAAAGAAGCTTATAAAGCATAGTTTTAAATAAAATAAAGTAGACTGCACTAAAAAAAGAAAAGAAAAAAGTAAAGTAGTACTACTCGTTAGTGGGCATCTCCAAACGGGCCAACCAGTTACAACTTACAAGAGTAAGTAAACTTTAAGATGGCTTTTAGTAAACTTTTTCTAATTTTCTCACAGAAATTCATAAACAACTCAACCCAACAAAAAACATTTTTTAACTACAAAAAACATTACATTATGCAAGACTTTTAACTACAAAAAAACAGAAACATTTTTGGAACTATATTTTTAAGTATATTTAATTTTAAAAATATGCTGAACTTTCTATTCTAAGGTTGTGGATCAATTTTTAAATTTTCAGTAATTACTGTGTAACTTGTTTTAAAATTTTATCATATATATGTAAGGGAGATCAAAAGTGCATCATTGCAAAAATCGTCCTTGTGGTTTGCCAAATTTCATTGTTGAATGATCAAAAGTGCACGTAACAGTTTTAAATAAAAATGATCTTTGCACTTCTTGAACTACAAGTACGAAACATGCAAATTGACCAAACTACAAGGATGATTTTTGCAATTTTCTCTTTTTTTTCATTGACCAAAAGACAATATGTGTGACTTTTGTTTATCAACAAACACCATCACTGCAACTAGTTTCCACTAAACTTTGACACTTTATCCGTACAGTTTTTGGCGTGTGTATTGGTCATTTGGTTTGAAAGTTCAAACAGTGAATCTTTATCTCTTTTCTTTTTCCATTGACCAAAGACCATATGTGTGGCTTTTGTTTAGGGTTGTGTTAGGGTAACGGGGTCTACCCCTAGCCCCACTGCCATGTCCCCACTTTTGTCCCCACTTTTGTTTTTTTTTTTTTTTTTTAATAAAAGTTTTGTAATAAAAAGTTAGTTGTAATAAAAAAAAGTTTTATAAAATTTGTTATAAAAAAAAAGTATTTTGTTATAACAACAACTTTTTTTTAACTTTTACAAAATACTTTTTTTTAACAAAATACTTTTTTTAACTTTTAAGCGACTTTTACAACTTTTATTAAAAAAAAAAAAAAAAAAAAAAAAAAAAAAAAATTGTTGCAAAAAAAGTTTTTGAAATTTTTTTGGAAACCTTTTTTAGCAAAAATATTTTTTTGAATTTTTTTTTCAAATTTTTTTTTTTGAATTTTTTTTTGAAAGTTTTATAAAATTTGTTATTAAAAAAAAAGTATTTTGTTATAACAAATAGAGAGGGAGTTAGAATTGACAAGGAATCCTGAGGATCACGCTTGTCAGTCGGGTGCAAGGCTCCATGATCTTTTAAATGAAATGAATAAACTTCATATGTCGTAAATGTTGTTGTTTAATTTAATAATAACATTTGTTGTTGCAGTTATTTAACGTGCTAATATTTAACGTGCTATTATACAAAACATTATACATATACAATACATTATAATACATACATAATCCTTTCTATTTAAAAAAAAAAAAAAAAAAAAAAAAAAAACCAAAAGCACTAAACGACAAAATAGGGTTAAAGACAAAAAAAAATAATATAAACAAGTACACCCTCTCATTGTAGAGAGGGTTAATCTAACCAAATAGGACCGTTGCTATAACTCACCCCACATAAACACATCACTGCAACTACTTTCCACTAAACTTTGGCACTTTATCCGTACACTTTTTGTGAAATAATCTTGCTATATCATCACAATCATTTAAGAGCATTACATTCATTCTCATCCTCCGGCAAGAATGGTAACCAGCACCAACGTCGCACGACAAGTGAAAGTCGATACCACAACAACCAATGGTTTCCATGATCACAAACAAAACTTCCCACCGCTCGTTTCCTCTTTTAATGACAAAATACGTCCCGTACTTGATGCAGTTGACAAGCTTCGTAGTCTCAACATCACACAAGAAGGCATCGCACTTCCAACCATCGTTGTAGTGGGAGATCAATCATCTGGCAAGTCAAGCGTACTAGAATCACTAGCTGGCATAAGTTTGCCTCGTGGGCAAGAAATATGTACTAGAGTACCTCTTATAATGAGGCTTCAGCACCACCCAGATGATGTACCAGAGTTTGTATTGGAGTATAAAAATGAAACGGTTAATATCATGGATGAAAGCAGGATATCCGAAGCTATTGAGAAGGCTACGGTTGAGGTTGCTGGAAATTATAAAGGTATAGCGAATGTACCGTTGACTTTGGTGGTTAAGAAGAAAGGTGTTCCGGATCTTACTATGGTTGATTTGCCTGGAATCACTCGGGTTCCCATTGGTGATCAACCGCAAGACATTTATGAACAAATTTCTGGTACGTTTATGCATATGAATATATGATATTTGAATTTAGGCTCTTAAGGGTATCTCTAATCTAATAATCCAAACAAAAGCTATACAAAATATTATTCAGATAATACGAGTATAAGGGTTACCTCTAATTTTTCATTTTAACATTAAGTAATTACAATATTTACTTTCACAATTAGAAAATTGAGGTACATGCATTGACGGTCAAATCCACTGGTAACGGCAGTGGCGGAACCAGGAGCCGAGATCAGGGGTAGCGAAATACGAAAATTTGTTTAGGGGTAGCGAAAATTTGTTTCAGGGGTCGCGAAATCGCGAAAAAAAATGGCCAAAAATCGCCAAAAATGGCCAAAAATCCCACTACCGGGTAAAAGTTCAGGGGTAGCGACCGCTACCCCTCGGCTCTATGTAGTTCCGCCACTGGGTAACGGTATATATAGCTATGGATCACTGATGCAAAACTTATGTAGATAATATGGTCGTCGGTAATAAATTTTATCGATTGACTTTACTTACATATATAGATATCCACATGTTCACATAAATATATATGTATGTACGTTATGTAGATGTTTATATATATAGATAATGATGAGGTATATAATCATACGTCACTAATCCATCGGTAGTCCGTCGTTACGAGCGACGGAGTACCGACTATTGGAGACGGTGATACTGTTTTCTATAAATTTCCTCCTATATTCAAAATGCAATCCTAATTCCAAAACACTTCTAAACAAAATTATAGTTCAAACCAACCTGACCCTTTGGTTTTTGCAAAAATAAAGGCAAGTTACTCAAGAAATTATAGTGGCTACTTATTTTATACAATAATTATATTAAGCAACAGATAATTACATCCAATATTCCTTATGAAGTCATTTATTTTTTATTGTTTGAAGGTATGATAATGGAGTACATCGAGCCAGAAGAGAGTATCATATTGAATGTTCTTCCTGCTTCGGTTGATTTCACAACATGTGAATCAATTTGCATGTCACGACGTGTGGACAGTACCGGGGAGAGGACACTGGCCGTCGTTACCAAATGTGACATATCCCCAAATGGCCTACTCGAGAAAGTTATGGCAAATGATGTAAATATTGGCCTTGGTTACACCTGTGTTAGAAACCGGATCAATGATGAAACGTATGATGAAGCTCGATTCGAAGAAGGTCAACTTTTTGATACTCACCCTTTGTTGTCCAAGATTGACAGTTCCATGGTAAGTATTCCTGTTTTGGCGAATAAGCTTGTGCAAATCCAGTCAGAGATAATTTCAAAATGTTTGCCAGACATTGTCAAAAAGATCAATGAGAGGCTCAATGCTTCTATTTCTGACCTCAACAAATTACCAATAACGCTTACAAGTGTTCCAGATGCGATGGTTGCATTTATGCAAATAGTTGGTTCAATGAAAGAAACACTTCAAAGGATCTTGATCCGAGGCGAGTTTGACCAATATGAAGATGATAACCAAATGCATTGCAATGCTCGGCTGGTTGAAATGCTAGATGAGTTCTCAATAGAACTTAACACGAGTATGACGTTTTCTGAAGATTTTCTAGTTGAGGAAATGAAGGTTTTGGAGGAAGCTAATGGAATCAGGTTGCCAAATTTCCTTCCTCACTCAGTGTTCCTAAACTTGCTCCAAAGAAAAGTGAACACCATATCTGATATGCCTGTTAGCTTTGTATACAAAGTTTGGAGTTATCTTGAAACTGTGTGTCTAAGAGTACTTATTGATCATTGTGATAATTACCCTCAGTTGCTTCCGTCCATGAGGAAAGCAACTTTGCACGTGATGCGGGAAAAGAAGGTTCAGTTTGAGGAACGAGTTGTTGAAATGATAGAAATGGAGAAGATCACTGATTACACTTGTGACCCCGAGTTCGCCGCTTCATATAACAAGTTAATGGGACACCGTAGCACTTTTTCATCATCGATATCCAATTACGATTCAACAACAACTATGGAAGGTTATGGCAGTATTAATATCAGGCATCTGTTTGATGTTGCAGCAAACACAAGGGATCAGGCTTTTGATCTTAAAATGAGGATGACGGCTTATTGGAAAATTGTTTTGAAACGGATGGTGGATTGGGTAGCACTTCAGCTTCGATTTCTGATACAAAAAGTGGTGAACAAAGAAATCGAGATGGAAATGAATGAGGTGATTGTGCGTGGTGGTGGTATAGAAAAGATGCTGGATGAACCTCCCTCTATGGCAATAAAGAGGGAGAAGCTGCAAAGAAGCATTGGTTTGCTGAAGGCTTCTAAAGAAGTCATCGAACAAGTCATGTATGGTCACAACTGATTGGAGTTCCGTTAAGGGGATGAAAGCGTTTTAGTTGGATCTTTGACTCTATTATCTGAAGTAATGGATTGTTAAATCTCGACTTCCTAGTATGTTTTTTTTTTGTTAATTGTACTTGTTCTGTGTTTGAACTATGAATGGCACCTTTATTATCTAGTTTGATGAATGATGATGTGATATTTACGCAAGTTCATTACTGTCTTGTTGACCTAACTAGTGACCATATAGTAACAGTACGTGTTTTCGTTTTGATGATACGACAGATTTGATGTTTTTCCTCCCTCTTATAACTTATGTTTTAATGGAGTCCAATCGTCCATACCTTCAAATATGGTGTCACTGTTCAATAATTTCTTTTTGATCAGGTTTGTACGTACGTATTAAGAATCTGATAAGTACATACAGGTTTGAAAGTTTGTAATATAAAACCATCATAGGGATGAGCTCGGGACCAATCCCGTCCCGAATTGATGCTCCCGAATTTTTCCCGAGCATGAAAAGTGTATCTCGGTACCGTACCGAACGGGATTTCGGTACCGGTACCCGTTCCGGGATTCGGTACCGGGAAATCGATACGTATCGGGTTATTCCCGTTTTAGTTTAGATAAAAGTAGGGATGTAGGAATAGGTCATTTTGGGTTATATTCTGTCTAAACTAAATAAGTTGTTTATATTTGTTTTTGTACGTAAAATTGTGCAAAATGATTTTGCCATGCATTCGATTAAGCTGTGACCAGAACTATATATTGTCATGCAAAGTTCATTATATTCTCATTCGATTAAGCTATGACCAGAACATAGGTGCTAAAGAACATGGTCTCAAAGTATATACCATCAAAATACCATCAAAATAATACCATCAAAATAAACAAACTAAATCATGTTCAACAAAACAATTGATCTTGTGCAACTCCCATCCCTTTTCCTTTAGCGTTTTGCTTGGCAATCTCTTCTTCTATATCTATACATACGACAAAAAAGTAGCAAAGTTAATAACATAACAAACATTAGAAAAACACATTCAAGATAAGCTATTACCTTTTGCAACGTCGTCATCATTTAATAGATCGTCGATGTCATCTATTATAGCTTTTTTGGACTTTCTTACCCAATCTTGGGTACATATCAACGCTTCAACTACGGCATAAGACAAGTTAGTCCTATATGGGTCAAGAACACGACCTCCCGTACTAAAAGCCGACTCCGATGCAACGGAAGTTATTTGAATTGCCAAAATATCTAAAAAATAATAAACACTTGTAAAACAATAATAACGTAAAACATAAAGAATAAAATCATCATAAAATGTAGTAAGTTACCTTTAGCCATTCGAGCTACTATTGGAAATCTTGGAGCATTTAATTTCCACCACTCGAGAATGTCAAAATCACTAGTAAATCTAATTCGCGGCTCATTTAGGTACCTAGTTAACTCGGTATCCATTTCAATGGAGCCGGAGTCTTCCAAATTCAAGAAATCATCCAAAAAGGCATTATCCCCAACATAGGAGTTACAAGATTGTTGATTATTGGTTTTTTTTATGAGTTTTTTGACACAACCGTGTCAAACTTTGTTTTGTATGTTTGAAACAAAACTCCCATCCTTTTCACAACTTCTTTCAACATCTCCCTTACCATAGCATTAAGAGCATCATCGGATAAAGAACTTTCACTAGACATGTTGTACTCCAACATCTTTTTGAACCCATGTGAAACTAGATGTTGTTTCATATTCGGGTCCAATATGGTGGCAAAATACATATAATCATTAAGCTCATCAAATTTCCCCCAATACTTGTTAAATTTTTTAACCATATCACCAACCATATGACAAAACTCAGGTTTAGTCGCCCAATAACGAAGATGTTTGTCTATATCTAGAATTTCTCTATAAAAGAGATGTGCTAAGGGCTTTGAAGATGAGGAAATTAGTTCGGTTTTAACTTTGAATTTTTCTAGAAATTCAACAATGCCTTCACACACACCAAAGTCCGAATGTTCCGGCACTCTCTCAAGATCACGATAATAACAATCATCAACAAGTTCATATTTGAAAAACACTTCCCTTAACGAGCATGCAATCTTTAACATATCATGCCTGGAATTCCATCTAGTAGGACATTCACTACACAAAAACTTATTTGATTCAAGGTTAACTTCGTTCATGCAACTTTTGAAATTGTTTATCCTTTGTGATGAATACCTTTAACCGCATTTGCTACACATTCCACATGATAATTCTTTTCCTTTAAACCTTCTCTAACAATAAGATTTAGAATATGAGCCATGCATCTAATATGAAAATGCTTCCCTTCATCATATATTTTAGCATTAGGCAACTTTTTAATCAAATGATTTAGTGCCTTATCATTACTTGGTGCATTGTCTACAGTCATAGTCATCACATTCTTAATACCCCAACCAACAATACATTTAAGCAAATCACTACTAATATCCTCCGATTTATGACTATAAATGGGTCTAAAGTTAATAATCCGTTTGTGCATATTCCAATCGTCGTCAATAAAATGGGCCGTGACAACCATATAGTTTGTTTTCTTACAACTACTTGTCCATGTATCGGTGGTCAAGTGAACCGTAGTGGTTGGTTTTGTAAGATAAGTTGACAACTTGCTTCTTTCATCTAGGTAATACTTTGAAACATCCCTAGATAACTTATGTCTAGATGGCAACACAATTCTTCCATTACACGCCTTAGTATATTCAACAAACACCTCATGTTCAACAAACTTAAAAGGTAACTTAGCAACAACAAATATGTTAATCAATGCTTTTTTTATCCTACTTTCATCATGTTTCCAAGTTTGTAAACTACTAGTACCTTCACCACTAAGATTTTTTTTAAACTCTAAGTGAGTTTGTTGTTGATCTTGGTTTTTGGGGACATACTTAGGATTAGAAGGACAAGGATAATGTCTACGAAGACGGGACGTACCGCTTAGGCCGTTTGCCGCTAGAGTCTTATTGCAATACTTGCACGTACAACGCCCTTCTTGACCCATCCTTCTTCACTCTAACCGGATCAAAATGTTCCCAAATCGAAGCCCTTTCCTTATTTGTTTTTTCATAAATTTCATACTCTTCTTCTTTGTCATCATCTCTTTTTCTTTTGCTATTTTGAGCTTTTAGAGCTTTTGTAACAACAACCGAGGGTTCACTATCATAACCCAAATCCAATTCATCAACATTTATTATTGGGGTTTCTTCAACAAATGTGTCATTTTCCTACATAAAATCAATGTGAATCAAAACCAAATTAGAACTAATTTTAGCAATAAATCGTCAAAAATCAGAGACTATATATAAATATGCTTCTCGTTTCTTGGACTCTAGCAGTGAAAAAAACAAAGTTGAAAGTTGAAACTTATTAAACAGAAAAAAAATACATGCACACAAACACATAAAAACATATACAGTACATTGAGCATAAATAAAAACATATACAGTACATATAACAGACTCAAGACAACGAATCATGCATCCACATAAAAACATATCATACTTTGTCACACAATTATACAACGAATTTATATGCATCCACATAAAAACATATCGTACTGTCACACATATACAGTACATTGATGTATGTGCGTATTTATGCATCCACATAAAAACATATACAGTACATTCTCATATTTAATTATACAACGAATCATACTTTGTGACACAAGTTGTAGCCAGACCAAGAATCATTTTTTAAATGAACTGGACGTATAACAGACTCAAGACAACCCGAACATCTAAGATGAAAACTACATGGCACAATAAAATAATGAACGATTGGTGTTACTAACATACCTCCATACTTTTCCAATGATAAAGATTGAGATGACTTGTGTGATTGATAATAAATTAGGGTTTAATTTTTTGGATGATTTTGTGAAAGAACTTTGGTGGTTATTTGTTAGTAACAATAGGGTTTTTTTTTTTTTTTTTTTTTTTTTTTTTTTTTTTTTTTTTTTTTTTAATATTTGGTTTGCTTGTTAGATGGAACAAATGGGTGTTTGGATAACACAATTCATGGACTATTCTAATTTCGGTACCAAATCGGGATTTCCCGAATAATTCCCGTCCCGAACCCGAAATGTCCCGAATTTTTTTTGGGCTCATTTAGTAGTCCCGGTACCGTACCGTATATCGAGACTCGGTATGGTTTCGGGATTCGGTTCGATATACTCATCCATACATCATAGTTCACATCCTCAATTGCATATACATGGTAGTTGTTGGTTTGTGCTCGTTAGGTAGTCATTTATACGGCTAAGAACACATTTATTATACATTTAATACATATATGTTTTATATTTATTAAATGTATAATATGCTTCACGAAATAATTAAATAATGATTGTTAGTTTACCGTTGGACGCAATAATTAACTAGTATATATTAAATATAAAAGAGAGAGATCTAGATGTCGAAAACGAAAACCCTCGTCCTCCGCCCTAAAGTGGCCGGTTATGGAATGGACTAGAAGGGGGTCGAAGTTTCGTTTTATGAAACTAGAGGAGGTGGAGAACTAAACTTGGAGGACAAAATAGATTGCTATATAAACAACCTCTCGGTTGTTGTTTTGGCTAATCCATATCACACGACATAATATATCCCTGCAAGCATTAAATATTTTTGACCTTTTCCCTTTGTTCATTCATACGGCCGAAAGCAAAAGAAGCGAAAACAATATTATAACACTTGGTTTGGTTTAATGTTTTATTCCATCCGAACGTATACTTACTTAAGTATTCGATTGGTTATAAAGCTAAATAACAATAACAGGTGGTGTTAGTTTGTTATACATGAAGCAAGCACTAGCATCCTAATGTGTTTCGATTGACGTGTAGTGTGTGGATATGATAGATGTGATATCTTAATCACTTCGGTTTCAAGAATCAAGATCAAGATCCGGCAAATTAATTATTTGTTAATTAATTAAAGGTTAGTAAAATATATGTGTTTACTGTTTATTTATTGTTAATCCATAATCACTAAATTAGATCCATCCGCTGCGTACTCGTAGTAAAAGGTTTAAATAGTTATTTAAATCCCAATAGTGGCATCACGAGTCAACTCGTTCGGTGTTATGGGTTAAAACTATAAAAAACGCTAGGTCCGCTACGTTAAACACATTAATTAATTGTTTTATTAGAAAATCATGACAACAACATGCATTCTTGTCATGAATAATTAATTTGATCATGATTAATTTATTACCGGTTAATAAATGGTAGATCTAAAATTAACTAGTTAATTTGTAATTCAGACTAGGGCTGAGCATCGGGCCGAATCCCGACCCGTCCCGACTCATCCCGAAACCGAGTTCGGGGAAAAACCCAAACTGAAAACCGAACCAAATTACTCGGTTCGGTTTCGGTTTAGTCGGGTTCAGTCGGTTTTCCCGGATATTGGTTTGTGTTTTCGATTTTTGTACCGACCCGTCCCAGAAACCGAATTTCTAAAAAATAAAAACCAAATACCGACCCGAGTATGGTTAGTTCGGGATTCGGGACACTCGGTTTCGGTCGGTTTTTGAGGATTTTCGGGATTCGGTCGGTTTTGCTCACCCTTAATTCAGACTTTTTATATTCGGTCTTAGGGCTTGCGCTATCATTATTGGTGTATGTGGTCTACTTGGTACCTAGCTCGAAAACCAAGTGGGAGCCTTTTGATTCTCCAATTGGGGAAGACTCATTCTTTGTAATGAGGATTGAGTTCTCGGATTTCATGTGTTTATTTCTTTATCTTATTTATCGCAATATAAGAGTCTGTCTTCTGCTTCTACCCTCTTCTGTCTGTTTTATTTGCTTACGTGTTTCATTGTGAATTGTAATGTTTGCAAAAGATTTTTGAAATATTAAAACGGACATACACTTATATCGAAACTTGTTTTAATTAAATCGTTGATTCCATCAAGTTATTGAGGGTGTGGGTCTCTCTCGAAGCTACCAGGAAATAGCTTATCGGATATTGTGTGATTTTATTTTTGTTTGTTAATAATACATACTTATTTCTTGTGACCTTGTTGGATATCATGTGATTTTATTTTTGTTTGTTAATAATACATACTTATTCCTTGTGACCAGTTATGTGTTATGCGTAAAAAAAAAGATTGTTTTTAGACACTTAAAACAGACTATAAACTATCAAAACTTGATTTGATTAAATCATTGGTTCCATCAAGCTATTGAGGGTGTGGGTCTCTCTCGAAGCTACCAAGATATAGCCTGGTGGATATTGTTTGATTTAATAAACTTTAATAATAAAGTTTTAAATTTTATTCAATTGATGTTTTTATATCATTATCAATTGATAAATTGGCTCACCCATTGTGACAAACTATAAGAGAGGTATAAGGATGGTTGTTTTGCTTCCTAAAGAAGAAGGTTTTTAATATGCTTCGCGCTGACCCGCTTCTCCGCTTCTTTGTTCCTCAAATGGAGCTACCGACGTCTTTTGATAATATTGACAAAAAACATCTTAAGGGTGATTACCTTAATTCTACGCGCCACTTTGTGGTAATTATCCGAATAAATTGGGTATTTTGACTCATGCAACAGTAGGATATAGTAGATGATAATTAGCTGGTAATTCTTTAATTGGTTTAACCAATACCGCGATAAAAGTGCACCTAAAAGGGTTAACAAATGGAACAACTTGTGATTCAAAGATGTATGCATGCTTTCTTTGAACACTCTTTTGATACATGTTTTATCAAGAAAACTTATGTGATACCCTATGTGTTAAACTAAAGTCTATGCCGTCCAAACTAAGAGCACTTGCAATTGGTTTTTTCTCTTTGGTCAGACCTTAGGTTAATTCCAACCCAAGGCAAATTTTTCTAATTGGTCAGACCTTTTTGTTAATTTTTGCAAGTTCTTACTTTGGATGACTTAATTGAGTGTGATTGGTCAGAACACGTTTATTATATATTTAATGCATATATGTTTTATATTTATTAAATGTATAATATGCTTCACGAAATAATTATTTAACGATTGTTAGTTTACCGTTGGACGCAATAATTAACGCATATATGTTAAATATAAAAGAGAGTGATCTAGATGTTGAAAACGAAAACCCTCGTCCTCGTAGTAAATGGTTTACTAGTTTTTGTTTTGGCTAATCCATATCACACGACATAATATGTCCCTACAAGTAATAAATATTGTTTGACCTTTTCCCTTTGTTCATTCATACGGCAGAAAGCAAAAGAAGCAAAAACAATATTATAACACTTGGTTTGGTTTACTGTTTTATTCCATTCGAACGTATACTTACTTAAGTATTCGATTGGTTATAAAGCTAAATAACAATAACACGTGGTGTTAGTTTGTTATACGTGAAGCAAGCACTAGCATCCTAACGTGCTTCGATTGACGTGTAGTGTATGCATATGATAGAGGTGATATCTTAATCACTTCGGTTTCAAGAATCAAGATCAAGATCCGGAAAATTAATTATTTGTTAATTAATTAAAGGTTAGTAAAATATATGTGTTTATTTATTGTTAATCCATAATCACTAAACTAGATCCATCCGCTGCGTACTCGTAGTAAATGGTTTACTAGTTATTTAAATCCCAACAGTAGCATCACGAGTCAACTTGTTTGGTGTTATGGGTTAAAACCATCAAAAACGCTAGGTTCGCTACGTTAATCACATGAATTAATTGCTTTATTAGAAAATCATGACAACAACATGCATTCTTGTCACGAATAATTAATTTGATCTTGATTAATTTATTACCGGTTAATAAAGTGATAAAAAATTTGTAGATCTATAATTAACTAGTTAATTTGTAATTCAGACTTTTATATTCAGTCTTAAGGCTTGCGCTATCATTATTGGTATATGTGGTCCACTTAGTACCTAGCTCGAAAACCAAGTAGGAGCCTTTTGATACTCCAATTGGGGAAGACTCATTCTTTGTAATGAGGATTGAGTTCTCGGATTTTATGTGTTTATTTCTTTATTTTATTTATCGCAATATAAGAGTCTGTCTTTTGCTTCTACCCTCTTCTGTCTGCTTTATTTGCTTACGTGTTTCATTGTGAATTGTAATGTTTGCAAAAGATTTTTGAAATATTAAAACGGACATACACTTATATCTAAACTTGTTTTAATTAAATTCTTGATTGAGGGTATGGGTCTCTCTCGAAGCTACCAGGATATAGCTTGTTGGATATCGTGTAATTTAATTATTGTTTGTTAATAATACATACTTATTCCTTGTGACCAGTTATTTGTTATGTGTAAAAAAAGATTGTTTTTAGACACTTAAAACGGACTATAAACTATCGAAATTTGATTTGATTAAATCATTGGTTTGTAGGACCTTAGATTTAATAACTTTATCACACAACATAATAAGCTCGTATGGATTGGTGACTTGATATATATGTGTTTTAGAGAGAGAGAGTAGAGAGATAAACAAGAGAGAAATCTTATTAAAAACACACACAATACACACTCAAGCACACCCTACAAATGAGACATAGTGTGCCTTTTATAGTTCAACATAAGATGCCCTAATGGGCTTGGCATGAGCTTCATTTAGTTTATGGATTGGGCTTGGATTACATTAAACATAAATAGACTAGCTTATCATAACTACTAACCTATTAGTTTAGCCCAATCCACGAGTCCATTGACTATTCTATGATATATTCTACGACACATTACAAAGTTATAAATATGTAAATGACCATCACTTTCTATTAAAGCTAACAATCTCCCCCTAAGGGATGGTCATTCAAAATATGCACCATGTGATTAGGTCTTTAGTCTTCTTGTTCTTGAACTTTGTGTGTCGTCATAGAATAGTCTTGATTCTTTGTTCCTTCATGCTTTGTGATCTTTGAAGTAACGTCTTTTGATCTTTCTTGCCTATGATCAACATCTTCACAAGTTTGCAGTGTCGTCTTTTCCAACATACTCATACTTCTTGAAGAGGCTTTGAACTTCATACTTATGTATTCCTCAGTTGATTCATGAACTTGTTCTTGACTTCTTGATTGGCTCTTTGACTTTGGCGTAAGTCATTGTCTTAACTTGATCTTTTGTCTTTGAACAATCTTTGATTTGAGCTTTTTGAGGATGAACTTCATAAGTTTAAGCATGTGGAGGTGAAGATGTTTGATATATGAAATGATGATGTACGGTCTATCTCCAAGGGGACTTTCATTAGTACCTGCATAAATGTTGTTAGTTGAAATCACCAATCGATCACGGTGGACTTTTCTTAGAGAATAGACCACTATGATTGTTTTACTGATGAATGTCTTGATTCCATTCACTTTGGTCGGGTACATTAGCCATCCGAATCCCGTTGAGGGACAGTTATAAATACTATGGATAAAATCCAAGTAAAGACCCACGTCTTAAAGGAACCGATTCATGAAAGGAATCTCCTTGGCGGGATTTCCAGCACTTACAGGCTCAAATTTCAAGAGAATTAATAGCATAGTGTGAAAACCCTCTCTAATCCTTACAAAGGTTGTTCCTAAATTGGATACCCTCAAGAAGGCATACAACAGATATACCGAAGTATACCCACAATTCAGGTGAGCCGCTGAAGTATACCGAAGTATCACTCTACGACTGTAGACCGTTTGAAACAAGTAAACACCATATAATGTAAGGCAAGATCCGTAGATCTCATAAAAGACTCTTATACAACTTGTGTCCTTTTTGGCGAACACAAGTGTATGTTATGGAAGTGTTCCTAAGAGATCTTTCGATGAATCTCATGGCTCTAGACTCGGTTATGAGTGTTTTGGTTTTAGTCGTCGGAGGCATGGAGCAGAGGGCCTCCTTTTCAATATCAACTCATCTCGGAGTGAGAGGTCGATAGATTATGCAAGGTTCTCCGTGAGAATGAAACAAATATCTTTTAAGAGATACCTGAGTGGCTAGGAGAGGTTGTGCAGCGCGTCACTGGGTCCATGATGTCTTGTCTTCAATACCGGTATCATCTTTGTGATAACCGATAGCAGATGTATTGACCCGGTTTCTGCCCTAAGTTTATTGGAAGGCTATTTCTTTTCACCCTTTTCACAAATTTTTCTTTTTAATTCTTCAACCCCTTCTTTCTCCTTTCATCACTTTTCTCCTTTTTTCAATCATACCTAAGGGCTTCTAATTCTAATCTATTGGAATTGTCTTTGGGTAGATCCCTCTGGCTCTAGCAGATCATAGGACATAAACCTAACCATAATCACCTTATTACTCCATGATTATCCTAGATTTATTGATCACATGCCATAAATCTTTTTTTTATAAATCTCTCAAAGCGTTTTATGATAATAAAACTTATTTTGTTAATACTTTGAGAGTTTTTCATTTTTAGAAGTACTCCCCCTTCACATGTGCTCATAAGTTTTTAATATAAATTTTCACATGTTTGGTAGAGTTTTCACTTTTTGAATTGATCAATTTTCAGTGAACATGACCAATTCTAGACACGCTTACATCACTAGTTAGACTAACTTGAAATTATTACCCGTCCTAGTCAAGTTCAAAGAAAGTCTTTCGAGACGATACATTCTACTTAGACAAGTCCTATTCGAGACACGTTTACATCACTAGTTAGACTAGCTTGACATTATTACCCATCCATGATAAGTCTTTTCGATTACAAACATTTAAGCTTCGTCAATTCCTTGGTTATATCTGAGTCGAGCTCTTTTGAGATTTAACTACGATCTTTAAATATTTTTATCACATTTTAATCACGTCTTCTTCCCCTAAAAAATAGCATATTCGTGATATTTTTGATATCAACCGATTAATAGAAAAGCGTTTGGAGAGATAGACGGATTTGTTTTGCATGAAATCGGAACATTTTTTGTTTTTTTTTCTCCCCCTTAATGAAAAGCATATTTCATACAGGAATTTTAAGATCAATTAAGGGTTTGGAGGGAGTTATCTTTTTGAAATGCGAGTTATGTACTGAAATGTACACAAGTCTTTTTTGGAAAACGAGTTTTTGTGTGAAATCTTTTTGTTTGTTTAGACTCGAACTTTTTGAAAATGATTTCATCTTTGAAATTACGAGTCCTGATATGAAATAATCAGAAGTCATCATTTATGTCCGGGTTTTGTACTGAAGTATACGAAAGCCATCTTTTGAGAAGATTTGAGAAACGACATGTTTTAGAAAACATTTTAGAGAACTCTCGGTCAAGCATCTGTACATATCCGAATCATTGTTGAATGAAATTTCTAGAAACGTGCAGAATATCGATTATATGAGAGACATGCCGTGAGAAGAATATTTTTGGTTTTTTGATTTTATATTGTTTTTGTATTTTTGAAATTTTTTAATTTTTGTTGGATTTTTGAAATTTGTATTTTTGTATTTTGTTTTTGTTGGTTTTTCAAATTTTGTATTTGGTTTTTCAAAAATATTTACAGCGAAGCTATTTTGAAAATATTTTCAAGAAGATTCGAGAAGACGTTCTAGCTCCTCAGGAGTTAGGCTTCGCATGCCAATTCGTCGAACTAAATCGTCAAACCTTTCTTTTGGAAGGGCTTTAGTAAATAGATCAGCGAGTTGGTATTCTGTCTTTACAAAAATTAATTCAACAATACCCTCTTCTACGTGCTCTTTGATGAAGTGATAGCAGACTCTAATATGCTTGGTCTTTGAGTGTTGTACGGGATTGCACGAGATGGTTATGGCGCTTTTCGAGTCGCAATACAAAGGTATTTTGTCGAAAGTAAAGCCATAATCTGTGACTTGTGTCCTCATCCATAGAACTTGGGCACAACACGCAGATAGAGATACATACTCGGATTCTGCGGTTGATAATGCTGTACAATCTTATTTCCTTGATGACCAACCTACTAGCTTTTCACCTAAAATTTGTGTTCCACTGATGCGCGTGATGTGTCGTTGCGGTTTAGCAGTTTTAATGCCTATTCAAGTTTTAAATTTATATTTAGCCGACTTATCAATAACACACACACTTAACGAGCAGTGTACCCGGTCAGTATGAAGATAATGGTAAGTAGAGTGTCGATCACTAAGAGTGGAACGTATAATCTCGTTAATCTAATCAGTATTTTAATATCCTAACGCAAGGGGGTTTCAGCCTGAGAGACTGGCACAGTTTTGTTTGCAATTAAATAATAAAATAAACAAATAGGCACGAATCAGCAAGTAGCACACACGTACACAGATAGATACTTGAGACAATAAGAGGGCTGTCCTTATGATTAAGTAGATTGTCACTTGTTTTATTGATAGCTTTATATGAAGTGTATGTAATTAACCCTTTCTCGTTGGTCCTATTCTCATCGGCGAGTAAACCCTTAATGACGACTTATGTCTAAAAGTTATTCCTAAGTGATCAATTTAGAAACAACCGTGGGAGCCACACCTTGTCCCGCAGTCGGGTGCCCGCAAGCCACAAAATAAACACAGAGGTTATCAATGCACTAATAAGTAGTAACCAAAGACATCAACATATAAACTTTAATTGATGGGAAAGCAAGTATTAAAGGGAGTGCAATCTTTCCGTTGTCACATTACACAAGCCACCAATCCTGATGAATTAAAGTTTGCTAAAACAATAAAACAAAACTACTTAATGAATTAAATACATGCAGCACCTTCTTACAGCTCTTGTATCTTCGATTTGGGTGTGTCTTGTGCTGCCTCTTGACTGAATTCGTCCTTCTCTTCTGTTGTCCGAACTTCGGTTAGGGTTTCGAACTCTGTGGAACTTTTTAATGTGTCTGGTCTAGGGGTATTTATAGTTTGTGTCTGAGGGAAGATGCGGCGCATCTACTTAAGTAGATGCGGCGCATGTACTTAACTTCGCGTGGGGTCCAAGATTATAATATTCAGGAATATTCGTACACCGCCAGAAGATGCGGCGTAACTCTTTATTAGATGCGGCGCATGTCCTCTTGTATCTTGGATCGTATCTGGTGATATCTTGATAGAGATGCGGCGCATGTTGATAGTGAGATGCGGCGCATCTGGAGCAGATTAGTCTTGATCTTGTCCATGTCAGTAGACTTCCACTTTATGTACGTTTTGCTCCATTATTAGTCCAAAATAGCTAAGTTTCACCAAATGCTTGTTTTTACCTGAGAATTACAAAAGTAAACGATTAAGTATCAATCCTCATACATAATATAGTAAAACAAGTCAAATTAATAGGATAAATGATAGTAATAAAATGTACTTATTTGAGTTCATCAAATATCCCCCCACTTGAACTTTACTTGTCCCCAAGTAAACCTTAGATTAAAACTTATGAAAATGTATCCTAAAAGATGTTAGGATTTATTTTTATATTTAAGCATGTATTCGTTTATCTCGTAATCACACAACTAAACACTTAACGAATTAGAAGTAAAATAAAATAAGTCGATAAAAGCAAATCTAATCGTTTAACTGTCCAGTCGCGACGAATATTCTATCATAGGCTTGGCAAGTATACACATCTCCACCACTAAAGCTAAGGAATAACAAGTCTAAAGCGGTAAAAAGGGTTTTTAGGCTTAAGGGTTAATTATTCTTATTTACACTATCGATCTCAAATTCCAGAAAAGGCGACAAAATCACAAATACATGATCGAATCCACGAACACGATACTTGCAATTGCTCAAATCCTTAACTCGAATAGGCTAAAGATAGGTCCAAACTTCACCAATAATAATATATCAAAAAGGGCGACAAAATCATAAATACATAGCCGAATCCACGACCACGATACTTAAGATTGCTCAAATCCCTAATCTCAATAAATCAAAGGTTCGGTTGGATAAAGAATAATATAGGGTATGGATAACATTTGGGATATAAATTGGTGTAAAAATAAAAATAAACAAAACAAATAAATTAAAATCCTAAGTGTGGTTAATCACTATCCCAACCATCCCATGAATAAGACTCATATCATTGAATAACTCACGCTTTAACACTTTGAAACACACGCTTTAGGTAGACACGAATTATACTCAACAAAACCTTAATCAAAGAATAAACCTTAATTGGCATTCCCATAACTGCCAATTCCCATTCAATCCATAGATATAGTACAACAAATAGTGGTGATATCGACCACTTACATAACTCTACATCGTTGGTTATAACAAACTTCCAACACTTTTTTTTTTCTTTCTTTTTCTTTTCTCATTTTTTCGATTTTTTTTTTTTTTTTTTTTTTTTTTTTTTTTTTTTTTTTTTTTTTTTTTTTTTTTTTTTTTTTTTCTAATAATAACATAAAGATAGATGTGTAAAATTTCACCACATCACTACAACTTTCTTTCCGGATAATTTTTTTTTTCATACTTTTCATAACTTCAGAAATAATGGTAATAGTGAAAGTAGTAAACACACGAAAAATAAACTCTAAAATATACAATATTTACTTTCACTCCAATTGCATTGTGCAATTTCCCGACCTAACCATAGATAATGAATTACGCACGCGAACACAGGTAATGTAAGGAAATACACTCTGCCTATAGCAATTAACCAACCACGGATTCTAATCTACAGGGTAGGCTAAGGTGTAAGGTGTAACGAAACATTTTAAACATAGGTGTAAGAAACGAAAGGAATGGCTCTGAGTGTTTTTCTAGGGGTATCTTACTCTAAAAGTGAGAGTAACAAAAGGTTTTATACGGGGGTTAACTAACCAGTGTAGCTAGTTAATAACACATAACATATAATAGGCTATTTGGGTGTAATCCTAGAATTTTACCAAGTTAGACAAGTCATTCCAATTAAATAAATAATACTCATTATGGTGGTCTCGAATAGTATACAAGCCAAGTTCTAAAGTTTACAAGTCACCGGCACACTCATAGATTTGTGAATTTTGGAAAAATCACAATTTTTGAAAATAACGTCATGTGTGCAGTTATGTAACTTAGATCTTAAACAAAAACATGCTAAAAATTTTTAAGTTTGATATATTAAGCACAGTTTAAGCATAATTTTTGAAAAAGTTTAGGACAAGTAAGTGTTAAGTGTTCTAATTCTCCTATCCCCCCACTTAAGTTAAACAACGTCCTCGTTGTTTGTATAAAAGGTTAAAAACTGGAAAATAAAAAGAATTAGAACAGAAAAACTCCCCTGAGATTTGCTCGGTATGATCCTCCATTAGTGCAAGAGCAAAAATCATCTTTCTTGTGGATTAGAACGTTAAAGCTTCATACTTGATTTATCCACAGAAAATTCAGAAAACTATAATACCACCAACACTTTAAAACACACCTAAGATAAGAAAGGTTCAACTTGCATAATACATTAGTAGTTAGGTAAAAATAAAACTTAAAAATGAAAACTGAAAATCATCAGGTCAGTCGATGCGCCGTATCTTATTGAAGAAGATACGCCGTATCGAGCCTGGAATAAATACGGATCAGAATAAAGATGCGCCGCATCCTTAACCAGGGATGCGCCGCATTAAAATAACTGATAAAAGGTTTTAAAGTCGAAAATAAAAATGAAAATGAAATAAAGGATAGGATGCGTCGCATCTGTTTACCAGATGCGGCGCATGTAATTACCAAACAGACTGTTAACAGTCTGTTGCAAAAATGACTTGTTCCACGGTCTAATCTCATACGTCCTCTCGTACTCTCGTGCTGAACTTAATGCCAGTCTTTGCCAAACATAACAAGAAATATAAACTGAAACATTAAACATAAGCATAACGATAAGTACAATCCAAAAAATAAAATAATAATAACGTGTGGAACAATATCAGTAAAACAAAAGGGTAAGATCATGGGTGAGCGGTGTCGTCCGGATGGGTCCCAGAAGTGCTAGCTCCATCAGTCCTCTGGCGGACTCTGCGCTCGTACGTACGTGCTACTCCTGTAACCTCAGTACCATCAGGACGGGTGTGGGTGATACCCTGATGCTCTAATAGTCTGCTCACACTCCTGACCACCCACTCTAAGTCTCTCCTCAGTACCATCACCTCTCCCTCGACTGCGTCGAGTCTCTGAATCACGGTGCGTGGGGGTACTGGTGCCTGTGGCACCTCCTCGTCGGCAGGAGCAGCAGCCGGAGGATCCTGAGGTCCTCCCTGCTCCGCCTCCGCCCCTGCAGCTCTGGCGGGCCCTAATGCTGCCCAAAAGTGGCCCCCAGCAGCCACCTGGCAGATCGCCAGTCTAACCAAGTAGTCCCTATCAATAACTGGGAGACGAGCCACCACAACCTCCAGCCCCGCTGGAATCTCTGCTCCAATAACTCCAAAATGGCGGGCCAGCCTCGTAACAAAATGCCCGCCAGTCATGTGGCTCCTCCGATCTCTCCCAGCAGCTGATCGGTGGAGGTAGTGTGCCAAAAAGTGGGGGATGTTCACCGGCATCCCCTCATCCATGCTCCTAAGTAGGAAGAGGTCCAGAGTGGTCACCTTTTCAGGTGACTGACCCCTCCCAGCAATAGTAAGTGCAATCAGCCTGTGACACAGCCTCCTCATCGGCTCCCTGATCAAAGTATATGAGGGGGTGGAAGTAGTGATGTCGCCCCCCGAAGAAATCCTAAACCAATAATCACTGAATACCCCTCTGTCAGGGACAACCCGTAAACTCTCAGCCCAGTATCTGGCAAACCCAGCAGATCCAAGCTCCTCCTCAGTGTGTAAACCCAAGGCTAAAATAAACTGCCTCATCGACATCTGCCTGTGCACACCTCCTAATCTGAACACCAGAGTGTCAGCTGTATCAATCTCCACATCCGTCTCTCTGTAATGAATAGTGCTAAAGAACTCCAGCATGAGCTCCCTAATCAGAGGCTCGTCAACCCTAAACAGTCGCTCCCAAGCACTAGACCTGAACTCCACCTCATCATCACCTCCAACAACAACCATCTCCATACGACGCTGTAAGCTCGCAGCTGCATGTCCACCACCTATCAATCCCACATCGTCAAAATTTAGAACCTGAACTCTGAATATTTTCTTGAAGTACACTGAGTCAAGTCTATGCAAATAATCCTCTAGAGTGCCATCAGCAAGTCCCATGTTCTCGAATCGTAACCATTGGTGCCTTTGTGCGATATCTGGTAGTGTCATCTGAAATAAACATTCAAAGTCAGTAAACAGTCTGCAAGAAAGGTAGATACGGCGCATTTGATTAAATCAATGCGGCGTATCTGTGTAAAGTATAAGAGATGCGGTGCAAGATAACAGATACGGCGTATTGAGATGCGTCGTATCTATATTAATCAATACGGCGTATCTAAGATTTTAGCAATTTTGAAATAGGTTGTTATGCCGCATTAATCAACATAGATGCGCCGCATCTAAAAGCACATCAGCATAAAATAAAGGGTTAGGCACGTTTTTCAAGAATCCGTATCCGTGACGTAAACTTCCACTAAATAACACAGTATAATATTCTCCTTATATCAGTTCAATCAACCACAGCTAATTTACCTTCCCGCTAAATATTCAAAATCAAACCCAAAACCTAAGTTTTCGGTCGATTCAATTAGTGCCAAATTCGTTGCCCGAATCTAAAATTAACTTAGGGGAAGTAATTAATTCCACGTTCTAATCATATCCCTATATCGTTTAAGCGCGAATCGATTCAATCCTATAAACCCTAATTTTCGTATTAATCAAAATTAAATCGAAATGTAACAATTACCTTAGTATTTGTGATTAGTAGAACGTTTTAATGCTCGGATTAAAGGCGGATTGAAGAAAGATGATCGGATTTTGAGTATAATTTTAGTGCGTGTTCTTAACTGTGTGTATTTATGCGGCGTATTCCCGTCGTATTTATAAGGCGACACGATGCGCCGTATCAGAGAATTGGGATGCGCCGTATCTAGTTAATTCCGTTGACTAGTCAATAAGTCCTAGTTGGTCAGGGATACGGCGCTTCGGATATTTATATCCGCCGTATCTCTATGTTAGTTAACGAATTTTAAATGAAGAACGTACCTTGGCCTTCGCAACACAGTTCCTTATACATCAAATTTGGGTAAAAACGGCACACCATACAGATGAATTCAAAATAAGAGTAATAGGCATAAACGTTTCATTAATAATCGTAATCTTATTGTTTAGTGGATAAGGATTTATTCCGAGGTTAGGAACAAATATCGTTTTTAAGCGTACAAATTTAAGATTACGATTTGAATCAGATGTATAGTATGGATAATAAAATTGAGATCATAGTGTAGAGAACTTTCCTTAGGGCAGTTGAATTATCGTAGAGTTTACCTGGGATTCTACCTCAAGAATTAAAGAAGTTCAATGTTACCAGTACTGAGTTTTCCTCCACTCGTTCCGTCTTATGTTCGGTCACTTCAGCTAGCGTCTCTTGGTTTGGTTCAGAATGTAATCCTTCTTGGTGATGCTTGAGTCATCATTTATCCTGAAAATAAACAACTTGCACACGAGAGTAGCGGACCGATCAAAGTAAATATCAAAAATCAACTATATTTATCAAATTATATTGTCGTATTAACAAAAGTTAATGCGCCGTATTTTCGTTACGTTTAAAAATAAAAGATTTTTGATTCAGTAAGATGCGTCGTATCGACGGAAATCGATACGCCGTATTTGTTTAATAATTCGCAAACTGTTTTTAATTAAAATAATAGATACGCCGTATCTGCGAAAGCAGATGCGTCGTATGGCGTTAATGTTTAGAAAAAAATTTTATCAAAACAGATACGCCGTATCTTCAAAAGAAGATGCGTCGTATTATTTTATCGCTTAGAAAAATTTTCTTATTAAAAACAGATACGCCGTATCTTGGGGAAAAGATGCGTCGTATCGAATTAATTAAACGCGTTGTATTAAAAAAATTAAACGCAATACGCCGTATCTGAGAGATCAGATGCGCCGTATCGTTTGATTTAGCACAGTACAACGATAGCAGAACAGAAAAATACGAAAAATAAAAATAAAAATTAAACACACCAAACAAAAAAAAAAAAAAAATAAAACACACAAAAATAAAAACAAAAGCAAACAAATAACACACAATACAACAAATATGCAAAATAGTACAATGATGCAATTAATCTAATAAAAAGAAAAATAACCTAATTAAAATACTAATCAAATTAACAGAAAATAACAATTCACTCCCCGGCAGCGGCGCCAAAAACTTGATGCGCGTGATGTGTCGTTGCGGTTTAGCAGTTTTAATGCCTATTCAAGTTTTAAATTTATATTTAGCCGACTTATCAATAACACACACACTTAACGAGCAGTGTACCCGGTCAGTATGAAGATAATGGTAAGTAGAGTGTCGATCACTAAGAGTGGAACGTATAATCTCGTTAATCTAATCAGTATTTTAATATCCTAACGCAAGGGGGTTTCAGCCTGAGAGACTGGCACAGTTTTGTTTGCAATTAAATAATAAAATAAACAAATAGGCACGAATCAGCAAGTAGCACACACGTACACAGATAGATACTTGAGACAATAAGAGGGCTGTCCTTATGATTAAGTAGATTGTCACTTGTTTTATTGATAGCTTTATATGAAGTGTATGTAATTAACCCTTTCTCGTTGGTCCTATTCTCATCGGCGAGTAAACCCTTAATGACGACTTATGTCTAAAAGTTATTCCTAAGTGATCAACAATTAGAAACAACGTGGGAGCCACACTTGTCCCGCAGTCGGGTGCCCGCAAGCCACTAATAAACACAGAGGTTATCAATGCACTAATAAGTAGTAACCAAAGACATCAACATATAAACTTTAATTGATGGGAAAGCAAGTATTAAAGGGAGTGCAATCTTTCCGTTGTCACATTACACAAGCCACCAATCCTGATGAATTAAAGTTTGCTAAAACAATAAAACAAAACTACTTAATGAATTAAATACATGCAGCACCTTCTTACAGCTCTTGTATCTTCGATTTGGGTGTGTCTTGTGCTGCCTCTTGACTGAATTCGTCCTTCTCTTCTGTTGTCCGAACTTCGGTTAGGGTTTCGAACTCTGTGGAACTTTTTAATGTGTCTGGTCTACGGGGTATTTATAGTTTGTGTCTGAGGGAAGATGCGGCGCATCTACTTAAGTAGATGCGGCGCATGTACTTAACTTCGCGTGGGGTCCAAGATTATAATATTCAGGAATATTCGTACACCGCCAGAAGATGCGGCGTAACTCTTTATTAGATGCGGCGCATGTCCTCTTGTATCTTGGATCGTATCTGGTGATATCTTGATAGAGATGCGGCGCATGTTGATAGTGAGATGCGGCGCATCTGGAGCAGATTAGTCTTGATCTTGTCCATGTCAGTAGACTTCCACTTTATGTACGTTTTGCTCCATTATTAGTCCAAAATAGCTAAGTTTCACCAAATGCTTGTTTTTACCTGAGAATTACAAAAGTAAACGATTAAGTATCAATCCTCATACATAATATAGTAAAACAAGTCAAATTAATAGGATAAATGATAGTAATAAAATGTACTTATTTGAGTTCATCATCCACCTGATGTACTCTTTGCTGTAACTGGACAACCTGCATGGTCGACATTTGAAAATGCTGTTAGTTTAAACTCAGAATCCTTCGAATACCAAAGTCCCATGTTAATGGTCCTTCGTAGGTACCGAAAGATCCGTTTAACCTCTTGGAGGTGAAGTTCGGTAGGCCTTGCCTGAAACCGTGCTAATAAGCAAACAACAAAATGAATATCGGGTCGACTAGCTGTAAGGTACATGAGAGAACCAATCATGCTCCGATATTTCTTCGGATTGATGGGTTTCCCAAATAAATCATCTCCAATTTTTGGTGAAGTGACCATTGCTGTACCAACAGAGTCACAATTTTCCATACCATATTTTTTCAAAATCTCAATTGTATATTTAGCTTGATTAATAAAAATACCACGAGGGGATTGGTGTATTTGTAAACCAAGAAAGAAGTTAAGTTCCCCCATCATGGACATTTCAAATTTGCTTTTCATGAGATTTTCAAAATGTTTTGAATGATTCGGATTAATGGACCCAAAGATAATGTCGTCCACGTAAATCTGAACAATCAAAATGTCATCTTTGTATTTTCTTGTGAACAAGGTATGATCAGCAGTTCCTTTGGTGAAATTGTTTTTTATCAGGAAAGATGATAGTTCGTCATACCACGCTCTTGGAGCTTGTTTTAAACCATAAATGACTTTCTTTAGCTTGTAGACGTATTCTGGATGTCCCTTGTCAATGAATCCTTCTGGCTGACTCACATACACTTCTTCTTTCAGAGTTCCATTCAAGAATGCCGTCTTGATGTCCATCTGATATACAGTGATGTTTTTGTGAGCTGTATAGGCTAAGAAAATCCAGACTGCTTCAAGTCTTGCTACTGGCGCGAATGATTCTTCGAAATCTATCCCTTCTTCCTGTCGGAATCCTTTAACCACGAGACGAGCTTTGTTGCGAATTACAATCATTTCTTCATCCCTTTTGTTCTTCCATAACCATTTGAGATCAATAACAAGTTTGTCAATTGGTCTTGGAACTAATTCCCAACTATCATGTAAACGGTATTGAAGAATTTCTTCCTGCATCGCTTCTATCCATGCGTTTTCTGCCATTGCTTCCCGAATGTTCTTTGGTTCTTTGAGGCTTATTGAGCAAATGTAAATACACATTTTGGGTTCTGTGGCAAGTTATCTTCTCGTCTGAACTGGTCTTGAAGGTTCACCAATAACTTGTTCAATTGGATGGTCTTTAGTCCACTAGAGTGTAGAAGGGTACCTTGGGTTTAACGTATGCGTGTTAGATGGTTCTTGCAACCTTGAATATGATTCAGTCGAATCCGTTGCAAACAGGTTTTCAAACACTTCTTCTTCTAACGCAGCATCGTTTTGGTTCTGTGTTTGTTCTTTTTGAAATGGTGTACTTTGGTTTTGCTCATCAACTCTTGGTAGAACAATTTCAAATACTGGAGTTGCTAGAGTAGATGTAGATGATGTTGAGGGAGTTGGTGCATTAGCTTTGATTGTAGTAGATGCATCTTGTGGTGGTGGTTGTGGTTGATGGTTTTGAGCGGGTGCATCAGAATGTTGTTGAGATGCATTTGTCAAAGTTCCACCATAGTATTCATCAAACATTAACTCGAAGAAATTTTCTAGTTATTGTTCTGAAGGTTTGTTAGTGGTTGTTGATTGAGCTCCTTGAGGTAAGAGTCTTGAACTAATGTGTCTAGAAGTCTGTTGGTTTGATGTGGGTCCTAATCTATTTTGATTAGAAGCCATCGGGTTAAGCGCGGGTTTTAGAGCGAGTCTCTCAGAAGCGATCTATGAAATTTTGTCAAACTTCACATTCATCGTCTCCATTATCCTTTTTGTCCTTCTATTATACACCTTTAATGCCCTCGAGTTTTCTGAGTATCCAATAAAGATTCCAATATCACCCTTAGCTTTCAGCTTCCCAAGATCTTCTCTGTCGTTCGTTGGATAGCAAAAAGTGCCAAACACGTGAAGGTAAGAGATATCGGGTTTTCTGTTATTCACTAGTTCATATGGGGTTTTATTGAATCTTGGATGGATTAGGGAACGGTTCTGAGTGAAACAAGCAGTGGCGACAACATCAGCCCATAAGAATAACGGTGCACTAGAATAAATCAGCATTGTGCGAGCAGCTTCCACAAGAGTTCTATTTCTTCTTTCAACTACCCCATTCTGCTGTAGATTTCTAACAATAGATGTCTAATGTTAACTCCTGATTTGTGAATTCTGTGCCGTTGTTTGTTCTTACAATCCTTATTGGAGCTTGAAGTAGGACTTGAATGCACTTCAGAAAGGTGATGATGATGCCTGGTGCTTCATTTTTTGATCTCATAAACTTTACCCATGTATATCTTGAATAGTCATCGACGATAACAAGAATATACTTCTTCCCATTTATGCTTTCAACTCTCATTGGGCCACATAAGTCCATGTGCAACATATGTAACTTTGCTTCCGAACTGGGTACAGTTTTAGGTTTATATGATGCCCTTTTGCTTTTTCCTTGTTCGCATGATGGACATAATCCTTGGTGTATTTGAACTTAGGAAATCTATTGACGATGTTGTCTTTGGCTAATTTGTTAATGGTGTCGAAATTGAGATGGGATAATCTTCTATGCCACAGCCAGGACTTTGTTCCGCATGCTCTTGTCATAAGACAAATTGGTGATGAAGAGGCCATTTGGTTGATGTCGATAGCATATAGGTTGGTGCCACGATTCCCAGTTAATAGATCATCGCCAACCAAATTTCTAACAAAGCATGTGTTTCTCCTAAATGCAACCTCTAAATCTGCATCACAAAACTGCCCAAGTGAAAACAATTTGTGTCCCAACCCTTCAATGTAGTAAACTCGAGGGATTAAATAATTCCCAAATTGAAGATCTCCATAACCCAGAATAGCTGCTACCGGATCATTTCCAAAACGTGCAGTTCCCATGAATTTCCAGACAAAATTGATCAGCAGCTTTAGATTCCCGGTCATGTGCTTGGAGCAACCCGAGTCGACGATCCAAAGACATATTTTGATAACCTGCAAAGAACAGAAGAGTTTGTATTTGGAAACCGTTTAAAATTTGGCTCCATAGGGTTAGGGGTAAAATATGGATCACACTCATAGAAGGTTTCTACTTGTTCAATTTGAACACCTTTCAATTTGCCATTCTGGAGTATGAATTCTCTAGCCGTTGGTTTCCATACACAATACTTAAGATAGTTCCTAGGCATTTGACTACTAGTGGTTGACCTAAATCGTGCAATTAGTCTTTCTGTAGATCTAGATCTAGCACTAGTTCCTTTTGGAACATTCTTCTGTTCAGGCGTAACATTCACATTTTTAGAAACATAATCATCACATACATTATTAGATAAATATTTCTTGCACATTAAACAAACAGAGTTATTACATGTATTAGAAACAATACTTTTGACATTACATTTAGATGACATATGTCTCTTATTACAAAGCGATAAATTCCTAAGGTGTTCTTCTACTTCTTCAACTTTATTCTGGCATCTACTGTTAGAGACAGGCGATACTCTATTGTTCCTTGTATTGCTCCTAGGCTGTAGTCTGCTGCTCCTAGAGGTGCTTTCGAATCCTGTAGAAGGTAAGGTACACGCATTAGGATTTATATTGTTGTCCTTTGAAGTTGTTTTAGCATTTCTAGACTCTTTTGGATTATCTTTTACGCTCTTGTCTTTTGTCCCATATATTTTAGATGTGGAGGCAGACGCAATTGTGGGACTAATCCTATAAAGGTCAGGTGCTATCACTTTTGGTGTTTCGACAACCACTTTTCCTTTATCAACAATATTTTCTTTTTCATTTTGCTTGGGCAAGGGTGTTGGAGTGACTGGTTTTGTGAAATCATTTTTCACATCGACTTTTGGAACAAACTGAGAAATCGACATTTTTGGTTTAACAACCGATATTGAAGTATTTGGTTTGTCCGAAGTCGATAGTTTTGCAAACTTAATATCCATGCCCTTCCCCTTTTGACTTTCCAGCTGAGCCCTTAAAAGATCATTTTGCTCTTTCATGTCCTTGTTGGCACGCTCATACAATAGTTTGTCATACTTGCATTCCTCTGTTTCTCGATCGAGTTGTCTAAAATATGGCACGTTTTCTTTTTCAAGTTTAATAAGAGCATTTTCATATTTTGAAACAATTGCAGAGGTATTAGCTCACAATCTTTCATCGTCTTCAACAAAATATGTTTGTAAAATGATTGACATAATATCGGTTGACACAACTGCTTCGAAGAGAGAGTCATTTAGGTTTTCTAAAACTTTGATGTTTTCAATATTTTCATAAGCTTCCTTCACCAGGGATTTGTGGTCCTTGACAAAGTCTGTTGTTTCTTTCAAAAATGCTTGTTCAAAATGAATTACTCTCGCATGGATGTTATTCAATGGAGTACTAATTTCTGTTTCAAACACCTTTTTCATTTCTGCATGAAAGCTTGAATGCCAGTTGTTAACACTGATAGTTGTTTTGGATGCAACAATTTTTTGAAGTGTTTCAATTCTCGTTTTAACATCATCTAAAAATCCTCTAGCAGCACTTGTGTTAAAAGGATTGTTTGAGGACATTTGCTCCAAGTTTGAAAGAGTTTTAGAAACAACTTTTTGTTTTGCAACCGGTGTCATAACAACTAGTTTTTTTGGAAAACTTTGGTGTTTCTTTATGTGGAACAAAAGGAATTCCAAAAAGTTTGTTAAGTTTATTGCAATCAATTGGTTTTATCTCTGGGTTCTTTTGTTTCATTTGAATTCGACTCTCTTCAACAAGCTCAATCGTTTCGTCAGTATCCCAAACAGCGGGAGGATCATGTTCAACATGTATTATATTTCCATTGTACAAAACATTCTGTTCTTTCTGAGCTTTCTTGAGAGTATAAGGATTTTCACAACCGATAGCCATTTTCTTCATTGTATGTAAAAATGGATTTGGATCTTTAATAAGCATATGAATGGTTTGACTTGAATGAACCGTTTTCACAAGCAAAACTTCTAACTTTTTGATTGTTTCTTGTTTCTTAATGATTTCATCAAGAAGATCGTTTTCTCATTTTAAAAAATCTGCTTTCAACTGTTTCTTTTCTTTTTCAAGATCAGAACAAGTTGATTTTTGTTTAGAAAGTTGGTTTTTCAAATCAGAAATTTCCACGTTTAAGGATTTTATTTTCATGTGTGAATTAACATTAAGTGTGTCAAACTTGATTTGCAATTGTTTTTCCCTTGAAACGGAATTTTGATAACCAGTTTCTGTTGGGAATAAAATGATCAAAGTCAAAGAGCCTGTCAATGATGAGAAGAGCCTGCTAGTTGATTTTGAACAAGTACGAAGATGTTCTACCAGTACCTTCTGGGTAGAAGGTACTGCTAGCTAATGAAGAGCCTGCCAAGCTTATGTCAAGTCGATTAGATATTTTGTAATAGATATTTAGTTGAATTATTAGTCTTTGTACATTGTTATACGTTATGTAGAAGTAGATTAGTCTTCTGTGGTGACAGAAGAATATATCAGAGTGTACATGGGTAGTTGTATTTAATTGTAGGCGCCAATATAGTCAAAGTATAGTATTATACTCTTCTACTTGACAACATGTAATAAGATATCCTTATCTTATAAAAGGATATCTTAGTCACTTCTTCATGCATGCATCTTTCACAACCAATAACCATAAACCAAACTATCTCTCAAGTAACTTAGTTACTTCGAATCACAAATCCTTTTACAATCTTAGATTCAAGATTACTTTGTAATCCCGGTGATACTTAGATCATCCGTATTATTTCATCAATAATATTGAATCATTTTGTGCTAACCAAAGTTGTGTTCTTTGGTCATTGCATTCACTCATTTACTTAAACTCACCACCTTGTGTTCTTTTAAAGTGTGTTATAGTAGATTCCGCATGCTAAACACATTCAATACATAAATATCTCAATCGAACATATATAACAAAAACCGTTCCACAGTTTCTAAGTCCGACTGTCGTTTTTTATGAAACTCAAAAGCTTTTTCGTTTTCCTTATACCTCTCAAGCTCAGCGGTCATTTTCTCATTCGCGGCCTTTACATCGCGATTGACCTTTTTTACTTTCTCAAATTCAATGCTACAAGTATTCAATAATGATTCAAAGAGAGCGCGTGTTTCCTCATCATGCTCAGCATGCTGTGAAACTAAGCCTCCACTATGATTCATATATGGAGTTGCCGAATCAATATTGCTACTACTCGGCGTGTCCAAGTATGTATCATAAGTGGGTGCTGGAGTCTTAGAATGTTGTTCCTCATGAGGAGACATATCAAATATACCATTATTGTGGCATGCATTGAATAATGGTACCTCAGATACTGCATTGGTGTCATAAGCAGGAGGTATGTCAGAATCTGTGTCGTACTTAGCCTCCTGAAGATTTGCCATAAATATGCAGTTTGCATCGATGTCCTCTCGGTCTTTCATGTCATCCATGAGAGCCATAAAATCATTTTCCTCAGCATTCAACTGAAACCCTGCTTCTTCCTTTTGTGCCAACAGCAATGCTTTCTGCAGATAAGCTGGATCTTTCTTTTTCGGCTTAGTAGGATAGTTCCTTGCCATATGACCTACACCATGACAGTTGACACACTTTATCGGATTTCCCTGATTCATATTTCTATAATTCCTAGCAACTGGAGCTACAACATTCCCAATCTGATTACCCACTGTCTGATTCCCAACATTTTGACCCCTCTGATTTCCAACAAATTGACCCATCTGATTCCCTGCATACTGACCCGACTGATTTCCTGCATACTGCCTTGCATTCTGCATATTCTGATTTCCCATCTGAAATTAGGTAGCATGTCCCTGCTGATTCCCAATTAGAGCTGGCAATTTCTGACACGGACCTGTTAACACGACACGACCCGACCTGTTCTTAACAGGTTTCGTGTCAGGTCTTAACAGGTTCGGGCCTGTTAAGACACGAATAAAATTAACAGGTTTCGTGTCTTAACAGGTCGGACCTGTTAAGACACCTGTTAAGACACGAATTTTACAGCCCAATACCAGCCCAACATCAAATGCTCATCCAAAGCCCAACATCTAATAAATATAACCTATTATCCTTATTTTTAACAAACCCTACAACAAAGATAAATCCGCCCCCTCACTCAAACACTCTCGTATCTCAGATTCATCAACAAACCCTAAATCCGCCCCCTCACTCAAACACTCTCGTATCTCAGATTCATCATCATCATCATAACCAAATCACTCAAACACAAACGCTTCATGAACTACATAGAATCAAATCATCCTTATACCTCCTGAAATCGCAGCAAAAACACCATTAATCCAACCTTATAAGTTATAACTCGCAGCGAGATCTCTCGAAGGAAGTCTCGGGTAGGTTTTGCTTTTCATTTTTTTGTAAAGATCAGTGATGGATCTCTCGAAGGAGAATAGGAGATCTTATTTTTCTTTTTCTTTTATCATTTATATTCAAGTGGAGTTATTTGGATATGAGATTTGACTGAGTTGGGATATTCAAGTGTTGTTTGTGAAGATCAGTGATGGATATTCAAGTGTTGTTTTTTTTCAGTTTGACTTTTTCTTTTTCTTTCTGTAAAGATCAGTGATTAAGGTTGTATGGTAAAACATAACTGAGCTTGTGATTTATCTCAAACATAACTGAGCTTGTGACTTTTTCTTTTTGTTGAGACTAATATGGACTAATTACAAACCTGAGATTGGTAACTTGTAATTCAGTTTGACTTTTTCTTTTAGTTGAGACTAATATGGGCTGATTAAGCTTGTGATTAATACAATAGTCAAATCTGTATAAGAGATATAGAATCAGGACTGTATAAGAGATAAGCTAGGCTAACAGGTCCCTTAACAGGTTCGTTATCGTGTAACCTGTTAATTTTCGTGTCGTGTTCGTGTTCGAAAAAAGTGACACGATTTGTTATCGTGTCGTGTTCGTGTTCGACCTTAACAGGTTCGTGTCTTAACAGGTCGTGTCTGACATGATATGCCAGCTCTATTCCCAATAACTCCAACTATTTGTCCTCCTTGACCCATATTGAAACTCGGCTGTGCAATCTGCCTGTTGCGAGTATTCGATGAAATCCTTTGGTTGTTGTTGGTTGGTGTAGAATAGCGTCCTTGGAATGCCTTTGTCAAATAAGCAAATGCTTGTGTAAAAGCAGCACTAGACTCAGCATTTTCAGTGAACTCTGGTTATTGAAATTGTGGATATTGTTATTGTGGAATAACATGTTGTTGTTGTGGGTAGAATTATTGTTGTGGGATTACAGCAGTTTGTTGTTGTGGAATGTATTGTTGTTGCATGTAGTTGTGAGTGGAAGATGATGATGGTTGATGTTGTGTGTTCATTAGTAAAGGTGTTGGTGTTTGAGCAATGAATGCAAGAGGATCATGATTCTTTGCCAATATTTCTTTCCTAACTTCATTAGCCTCAGTTGGTTTTGCTTCAGAAAGTCGTAGAGCTGATCATAATTCACCTGATGTAGATCCTTGGTTTGGTTGACAATAATGACATATCGTCCCCATTTTTGTTAAAGATTGTTGATGAACTTGATGTTGCTCGCGATTGGTCATGGTGTCAACTTGTTTCTGATTAGCTCATTCATTAAAGTACATAACCTGGTATAGTAGGATTCAATGGATTCTCCAGGAGTGGATGTAAACTTCTCCCATTCAGTTAGTAGCTTGTTTTCTACATCTTGTTGCCCAATTTCTGTTCCATGACATAGCCTTCTAACTCGTTCCTACATGTCATAGGCAGTTTCACAGCTGTCGACTGCAGCAAAGATCTCTCATGGTAATCCTAGTTGGATTAAGTTCATTGCCATATCATCAGCTTCGATCTGCTTCTTGTCTTCTTCTGTGTATTCTGCTTCTGTTTGTTCACGAAAGAATGGTAGAACAGGAGCTGTTCCATTTGGATCTCCAAGGTCTTGAATATGTTGAGGCATGAAGGGTCAATTCTTAATAGATTGGAGCAGGAGTTTACCATCAGGCTTGGTTTTGATGTAACGAAGCATGCGGCTTGTCCCTGGAAGATACCCACCTTTTTCAAGCATAGGAGGACAGTTTTTTGCACCGGCTGCATGAATGTCTTGTTGAGTTGCCATAGATGAAGGTATGTATGATAAAGTTGATCTTAGACCGGTTCAACGATGTAGGAGTTGTGTTTGGTGAAAGTTAAGTTCAGTTGTTATAATGAAATTTTGGTCTTAAAACTTAAAATCGTAGATAACTTCTTTCCCGAGCAATTTCAGGCTTCAAAAATTTCGTTACCCGACATAATGGGGTAACCTCACAATATTCAGGCGGTTCCAGTCGTTTTGACAGGTGTTTCACTAAAAACGGAGTTACAGTTCAAAAGTTATGGCTGTTTGAAGTTTTGTCATAAAAAATAAAACAAAAGTCAACTTTGAAGGTTCAATTCCGATGACTTTGGTCTAATTCCGATGAATTTGATCCAATTCCGATGAATTTGGTTCAATTCCGATGACTTTGGTCCAATTCCGATAAAAACTGCAATTTCGATGAAAAATGCAATTCCGATGAAAATTGCAATTTCGATGAAAAATGCAATTCCGATGAACAATGCAATTTCGATGAACTCTTAGGCAATTGCGATAATATCTATCTAATTTGTACAAATTAGAAGATTTTTCCTTAGTCGAAGTATTCCACAAACATATACAAGCAAGGGAATATAGAGTAATCGTAGGATCTTGAAGTAAACTTATCCTTGATTAATTTCGATAACCAATTGTGATGAACCCTTAAGCTGCAGTTCCTATGAACCCAATTTCGATGAATCCAATTCCGATGAACCCTTAAAAATGCAATTCCGATAAACCCTTAAAAATGCAATTCCAATGGACGAACTGATTTTTTATGGTTAAGTATTATGACTAAAAACAAACTTCTAAATAGTTTCTATCGACCAAAAACCTTCAAAAACACTTAAATAACAATAAAGTTGAGACCTTTAACATTTATAACCAAATTTGAAGAAATTCGATAAGTAGCAAAAACTTTCTAAATCGATACGAAACAAAGTTTTTGATGCAATTTTTTTGGCAAAACTCACTAACAAGTAGTAGAACTATAAGAAAGACAACAACTTTAAGCTAGAAAACGTAAAAATCAAAGCTTTTGGAAGAAAAGCTAACGTTTTTATAAAGAAAAACGCAACTTTTGCAAAACTTTAACCCAAAAACGACACACAAACACTCCTAAATCATTGTTAGGCGATTGATACCACTTGTAGGACCTTAGATCTAGTAACTTTATCACACAATATGAGAGGATCTAAACACACGAGAATTGTGTTGAGGATACTTTGAATGTATACCAAATAGTATGCGGAATCTACTACTTGATACTTAGAAGATTTGTTAATGTAACAGTAATGAACAGTTTATATGAACAATGATATCACCAAACGCTTCAATATTATTAGGTATAATACAAGTGATCTTACTTATCACTAGGATTTACAAACCTTGAAGCTTAACGAAACGTACGTACAAAATCATCTAACCTAGGACCTCGTCCTTTACAAGATAAGTATAATATTCTAAACATGCAAAATATTCGTATAATTCTAACTATATATGATATACACAAAACCTATTATATACTTATCTTCTTACACGTCTCCATAAGAAGTACCATCTTCAGTCTTTAGAAACTTTAGGGTTTAAGATTTCGAAACTTTAGGGTTTAAGGGGTATTTCGAAACTTTAGGGTTTTAGCTATTTCGAAACTTTTCCATAATTTACAAAATACTAAAAATTCAACTAATGATTGTTTCTTACCACAATTTTCTTGTACAACTGATCCGTGCTGAATACACTTATAAATAAATGCAGACAGCGGATACGCGTGAATAATTACAAATTACCCCTTTGTGAAAAAGGATACTTGCAAAAACTCACGTTCGTGTGTAGTGTGAAACCAGGTAAGTGATTACCCGAATCGTTTCCCAACGAGGTGTGAATGGGCAAACTGTGAAAAGCTTTGGATTAGAGTGACTGATGATATGATATGAGATTTTGGATTTTGCTTTTTTAATAATTCTAAATAACAAATGAAACACAAATATACAAAAGAAAATTAAACGCGATAAAAATAAACTAAAAATGCGTAACAGGAAATCTAAAATGGGAAAAAAAAACTGAAATCTATAAAATTAAAACCTAAAAATGTAAAATGACTTAAAACTTATTTAAAAACTAAAATTATATTTTTAACACTTTTTATTTAATTATTATTAATTATTTATTATTTAATAATTATTTAAAACTAATTTAATTTATAATAAATACTAAATAAACAAAGAAAAATCTAAAACTTTTTCTATAAATATTATTAAGTAAAAAGAAGCTAAGAAAATTATAAAAATGAAAATTACTTAATTAAAAATTTAAAAAGATAAAATCTATTAAATAGAAGCTATCACTATTTTTCTATTTTTGGTTTTCTTAAGGTCTAAAAATGCGATTATATTTTTCCTGGATGATAAATGACAAAAGAAAATTATGTAAAAAAGATTTATATTTTTCTGATTATTTTTCTATTTATTATGATTTAATTACTAATAGAAACTAATAAAAAAGATTAAAAATATCAAATGACTTTAGAAAAATCTGAAAAATTCAGGATAAGTCTAAATTAATATTTGAAAGCTAGGAAAATTAAAATCAAAAGTTTAATAAGCCTTAATAAGCAGTTGGACAGATAAGCAGTTTGGCAAATAAGCCAAAAATAAGCTAAAAAGCACAAAACTTCACCAAATGCTCAGGACAAGTTTAATACACTACTAGAAGCACAAAACAACTTAAAAATACAGATAAGCACAAGAAATGAGCAAGTTAAACACTAGGGCAGTTGCTTTGTTTATGGTTTTAAGAAGGGTAAAGACCATAAAATAACAATCTACTTTCTCCAATTTACCGAGATGAAACACCTACTTTTTTATTAACATTTAAGCCAACGAAACTATCAAGTATTGTTCCGATATCAACAAAAAAGGTGTATAAAATAATTAAATAATACTTGAAATGACTATATTACCCTTGTCTTCTTAAACAACTTTTTGTTGATATCGGAACAATACTTGATAGTTGCGTTGGCTTAAATGTTAATAAAAAAGTAGGTGTTTCATCTCGGAACAATACTTGATAGTTGCGTTGGCTTAAATGTTGATAAAAAAGTACGTGTTTCATCTCGGTAAAATGGATAAAGTAAGTTGTTATTTTATGGTCTTTACCCTTTTAAGAACTAGGATTTTTCAAAGTAAGCTATAAGCTAGAAAATAAGCTAAGGTGAAAAGGAAAAAGCTAAAATAGACTGAGGTGAGTATGAATAAGCTTAAGGGACTAAGAAAAGCCAAGGGAATAAGCCAGAAAAGCCCTCAATAAGCCAAGGCTTATCAAGGGTCTGCTGTTGGTTTTGCAGGCACAGGGCAAAAATGCCCTGTTTGCAGGCTCATTTTTAAGGTCTTAATGACTTCTAAAAATCAAATTAAAAATACTAGTATGAACACAAGCTGGGTGAGTTTCTTAATCTAGAAGGACAGCTTATAAGAGCTTATTATGAGCACATGAAAAATCAAGGAAAATCACCAAAAACCACAAAATCTGACTGATGCAGTCAGTTTTGTGAGTTTGAGTGTATAGGCTATGAGCAGGTGTGCAAGGCTATTTGACTATCACTAAAGGGACAAAGGGGGACTCAGAGAAGCCAAGGTTAGAGTCTAAAAGAGCTTGTATCAGCTTATGGCTTATATGGACTTTTGACAGCTTAAAATTAACATAGGGAATAAAAATCTTGATTATCTATTGAACTGGCTTAATAGGACTTAGAAATAGCTTATTATGGCTTATATAAGATGGTTCAAAGTTGGTCAAGTGGTAATGGAACAGTAAAAGCTTGTTTGGACCTAGTGACAGCTTAAACCAAACACTCCTTCACTAGGGACTGTGGTGGAATTTTCAAAGGAAAATCTGTTTTTAAGCTAAAAATCCTACTGAGCTAAGTTCAACTAACTTATTTATGAACTAAGAAGTGATTAAAGACTGGAAATAAGCTATTAATAAGTAGTTACTATCTAAGAGGTATTTTTGGCTTTTTTGACTGTTTTTAAGTGAAATGAGACCAAGGCTAATAAACACAGATACTACTGATGAAATATACTTATAAACTACTAATAAGTAAGAAATTATAGAAATAAGCTAACAATAAGCACTTCTACAGTAAACAAGAAACTAATGCAAAATATTGAGAAAACTTACAACTGAATGGTATAAGAAACAGAGGAGAACTAGATCAGAACTGAGCTTGGAATGTCACTTACCAAGTTTAGACCCCAATCAGCTTAATCACAACTGCTTAACTCTTCCAATTGCTTATTTGACATAACTTTGACTTTTCTTGACTTTCTTGAACTAGAACTGATAAGCACTATATAAACTTACAAAAAGCTAAGAAAAGCTTTCATAAGCTTATAGCAAGGGTTGGGAACTTGTGATTGATTTTCTAATAATTATGGATCATAATACGAATTAACAGAGAAACATGAAAATTTGAATTTTCATTATAACTGAAATTGATTACAATACAGAAGTAAATTAGTACAAAGAACCTGAAACAAACATGATTTGATAACAATAACTTAACTTGATACTGAAACTAAGCATTAACTACTTTCTACACTATTTTTGGTCTTAAACTACTGACAAAATCTTCTCTGTGACTTCTCCTCTTTAAATAACACTCTCAGAAGCTTCCTTGATAATTTCCGAGCTAATCCCACCATTCAAATGGCCTTGAATCAATCTTGGTCGTTTATAGCAATTTTGGCGGGAAAAGGGTCATGTGGGTTTTTAGCTTCTTCTGAGCAAGTGGGAAGGGTTAGATTGTGGAGTATTCTTATTGGAGGAGGGGGTGGTGGATTGTCAGGGTTTAGAGGTGGTTTGGCAGAGAAAACCGTGGGTGAGTGTGGTATGGTTTTTGGCGGTATGGGGAAGAAGAAGACGGGTCAAACTTTAGTTTGACCCTGGGATATTTAAATAAGGGGTGTGGGTTTTATTAATAAAAGATTGGGTCGGGTTTTGTTTTTGGGCTTGGGTTTATGTTTTATTGATTGGGCTGGGATAAGGGTTGGACTGAAAATGGGTTTTAAAGGGTATTTGTTTGATCCGGATTATGTAAGATAGGGTGGAATTGGATTTTAGTTAAAACCTTAGGGACCATAGTTGCCACTTTCTGAAAATCCAAGGACCATACTTGCCAAATCTGAATTTTATCTCCATGGGCACAAATTGTCATTCTTTGATTCCTGGGGACTGTTGTTGACTTTTCTTCAAAATAATTTATCCAGGGACCATTTCTGACAATCTTTGAAAGTTCAGGGACTAGACTTGCCATTTATGCAAACTTTGCTCATTTTCACTTGATTTTAATCTTTTTGTATCTGAATCACATAAAAACACATTTTAATGATATTTTCTGTATTATTTGACTTTTCAAAGTGTTTTTGGCTGTTTATGTGGGTTTAAACAAGGTAAAATATATGTGTATTTAGACACATATCAAATCCCCCACACTAAACTATTGCTAGTCCCTAGCAATCTTTTATGAAAATTTAATGGATTTTATCTCTTTACCAAAAGCCATTACTTCTGGAGTAGCCAATGTTTTAGTATGTGATACCTTGGTACAATGATAACCAAATGATTTTGAGCAAATCATCAGCTGTCAACGGTTTTGATTTGTCTTTACCAAAAGCCGTTTGCTTCTGGACTAGCCAACTCTTAGATAAATTACAACTATTATCTTTGGTGAGCTGATTACCAATTATGGTTTTTCCACTTGCCTTAACCACAAGCCATAACCTTGCGGGCTAGCCAACTCTTCACTTATAAAGATATGGTGAGTCGAATACCATACAATTTTCGGCAAATTGTAAGCCATAAACGGATTTGAGATATCTTTACCAAGAGCCGTTTGCTCTCGGATTAGCCAATCCTTAAGTGGGTTAGACATGGCGGACTGATAACCATTTATTGCGTTCTAAGTGAGAAATTTTTTTAACTAGATGGTACATTTGATCAAATTCGCTAGAATTCCCCCCCACACTTAGAACTGAATATTGCCCTCAATATTCAAAGTACCGGTTGTTAAACCAACACTTAGAACGTGAAAAGGAAATACTAATAGCCATTATTTTATATATACACACACACACTTTTTTTTTATTTATTTATTTTTTTTGCTTGGAATTTACATATATACAACATGTGGGGCATCTCCCCCACACTAGGTGGTAGAACAGAGAAAGAAGACAGAGACACGGGTGAAAACCCATGTTTTGCTAATATTTTTGTTCACCGAGTCACTTAGCTTGACTCGACCCCGCATTCATTGGTTCATGGGGAAGCAAGTGGAACAAAAATTCTCCATCGGACTTTCGTTCAAGATGTTTGGATAAACACTGAAGTACTTGAAAGTTCCACTCCGATGAGATATACACAGAGAGACCCGGCTTACAAATGATAAATGAAAATGTCGGGGTCAAAGATAGTGTCTTCATTCCCTAAAGAGTGAAGAACAGGAGAAGTCACCGTGTAGGTGAAGAAAAGAAAGAAAGTCATGATAAAAATCATGACTAACTCATCATCAGTAGAAGGAGAATTCATGATTTCAGGATCATGAATCTCATCATTTAAGCTCATTTGATCAAGACATATTCTGGGCGGGAGGGACGGGATTTTGATATCAAGAAAATTCTCAGTGTTGAGAATATTTCCCTCTGGGACATAAAGATAATCTTTGTCAAGATCAAAGTAGAAGTTATCATACTCCGGCGGAGATATGATATGAGTGAGTTCATCGGAGAACTCCTCAAAGGCAAATGATTCATATTCGGGGAGAGAAATATGAGAATGAGAAGTGGCACTGCCACTAGTCTTCTCTCCCATATGATCAAAATGGGAGGCTTCAAATTCCGGTATAGAGTCATCGGAAAACAGGTCACTATCCTTTATGGGGATAGGAGATGAAATGGATTTTTCATTGAAAGCCTCGATTTTAGAAATGAGAAGATTAACATTTAATAATGTTTCACGAAGAGTTTCGTCTTTGATTATTTCTTCATCATTCTCTTCTTCTAAGCTGACAAGCTCAGAAGGTAATTCCTCAACATAATCGATGTCCTCACAAAATAAAGAATCATCATTACTTGAAGTATAATCATCGTCAGAATTGGAAAACATCTCAACATGATCATGTGAAATGTCAAGAGGAGGCAAATCATACATATTATCAGAAATACCCTCGGACTTACTTGGGATTGGGACAAGGTTTTCAGCACTAGACTTTATGAATTCGTCCGATTCCTTTTCAGGAATAGTGCTAATATGCTCATCCCCCATAATAAGAGAGTCCTCGAAGTTCATAGACTGTAAGATGGGTGTGTTTGCAATAGACTGAGGGAGTTGAGAATTGATATCACTCAAAGGAATAGCACTCTCCTCGTCGTCCTCCTCATCAATATAAAGGGTTTTTATACGTTCCATTTGCTCGTCTGCTAGCAATTCTGCAATAGTTTTGTCTTCCTGCCTTTTCTGGACAGGTGTGATTGCAGCAGACGAATTCTCGCAAACCCCCCACATAGAATCGTCATCATCGTCATCGTAAATGAAAGTTTGACGATTTTTGGAACTTAATCTAGCTGTTTGTTCTTCTTCAGCTAGAAGCTCTCCAATAGTTTCACCATGACGATCATCTTGGGCATTTTTAACAGCCGAATCATTAAGTGTATCCATCATATTTTAAAGTTTTTGGATAACATTATCAATAGATTTTTCAAGAGGAGATGGCTGAGGTTGAATATTTTGATACTGTGGAGGTTGGTCATGACAAGAATAGTCATAATTGTTACAAGGGACATGCTCATAGACAAGCGGGGTCCTTGTTTGACAATCGGATTCATAATGTGGACCACCACAGTACTCACAACAATACATTTGCTGTGACTGATTTGGTGAATCATATGGATATTGGTCATACCCGAAATTTTGATTACATGGATCTTGTTCATAGACAGACGTATTTCCTGCTTGACAATCAAAACTTGGGTGTGGACCTCCACAATGCTCACAAGGATCGTTTGGCATTTTTTTAAATGATATATCATTGAAGTTTTGATCAGATGGCTCTTGCCAAAATGAGTCCTGAGAAGGGGTACTGAAATTGTTGTGAAAATCTGGATAATCAAGTGTGGCTGGCTGATAAGTGCAAAAACATTGCTTACACTGTGAGTCATCCCCCAACGGATTTTCACACATACAACAATTAAGCTGAGTGAGTGAAGATGGTTGGGGTTGTGGAGAGTGTTTGGAAAAAGAATCCGGAGGTGGGGCAAGTGGTGTGCTCTGAGAGCTAGGAATTTCCACCACTTCCGTTATGGTCTCTGGTTCTTGTTCTTGATAAACGTGAAGAGTAGGCAAGTCGTTCTTTTTAGTCACCGTTCTAAGCTCTGCACGTTCTCTTGACAAACTTTTAACCGTAAATTGTGAAAGGTCTGGATTAATTCTTGACTGTTTGCCATTAATAGCATGTATCTTGGGCTGTGAAGGGCAGTCGGAAGAACTTTGAGAATCATTGATGGAATTAAGCACTCTTTTGAGGGCTTCTTTACACCAATAACAAGATCCACAATCCTTTGGTACATGCTCTCCACACAGCTCACACGCACACTTAGAACAACGAAGGCTGTCAATCAACGGGCTTTCATAATTCAAACATTTGTACCCGAGAGACGCCATAGAAGAAAGGGTATACGAAGTTTAGAATCAAATGGATAGAGGGTAAAGGGATAAAGAATCAAAAAGGGTAAGTGGGTAAAGATGAATATATATATATATATATATATATATATATATATATATATATATATATATATATATATATTTTAAACAAGATCAAAGCAAAACACAAGGAACTTAAACCTTAAATCAACCAGCGTACGGTAGCTCTCTGACTGAAAAACGCACAGAGTGGCGGAGAAGCAAAGGTGGGCAATTAATGCTCCTTAAAAACCCGCTTCTTTCAGTTCGACAATTTAATGTCAAACTATCCTTAAACCTCCGTTATAGTTTGTTTATCAATCAAAGGTGAGCCGATACTCGCAAGTGATACAAAGGCAAGTTTTAAATCTGATGTTTGGGAACTTATTATGGTCGTACCCCCAGTTAGGTAGTACTCTGTCTTGGTTCTCGATGGTTAATTTTATTGTTTATTTATTAAATACAGAAAACGGAAAATGTTTTTGGGTTTTTAATTTTTTTTTATATGATAATAATAATAATAATATATATAGAAAAGAAAAGAAAAATATTTTTATTTTTTATATGGTTTTTGGGGAATAGGAACTTCTAGAAGAAGGATCTCGAATCACTAATCGCTAAAACTCTACACGATTGTCGCAGCACAACCTCCCCGGCAGTGGCGCCAAAATTTGATCCGTGCTGAATACACTTATAAATAAATGCAGACAGCGGATACGCGTGAATAATTACAAATTACCCCTTTGTGAAAAAGGATACTTGCAAAAACTCACGTTCGTGTGTAGTGTGAAACCAGGTAAGTGATTACCCGAATCGTTTCCCAACGAGGTGTGAATGGGCAAACTGTGAAAAGCTTTGGATTAGAGTGACTGATGATATGATATGAGATTTTGGATTTTGCTTTTTTAATAATTCTAAATAACAAATGAAACACAAATATACAAAAGAAAATTAAACGCGATAAAAATAAACTAAAAATGCGTAACAGGAAATCTAAAATGGGACAAAAAAAACTGAAATCTATAAAATTAAAACCTAAAAATGTAAAATGACTTAAAACTTATTTAAAAACTAAAATTATATTTTTAACACTTTTTATTTAATTATTATTAATTATTTATTATTTAATAATTATTTAAAACTAATTTAATTTATAATAAATACTAAATAAACAAAGAAAAATCTAAAACTTTTTCTATAAATATTATTAAGTAAAAAGAAGCTAAGAAAATTATAAAAATGAAAATTACTTAATTAAAAATTTAAAAAGATAAAATCTATTAAATAGAAGCTATCACTATTTTTCTATTTTTGGTTTTCTTAAGGTCTAAAAATGCGATTATATTTTTCCTGGATTATAAATGACAAAAGAAAATTATGTAAAAAAGATTTATATTTTTCTGATTATTTTTCTATTTATTATGATTTAATTACTAATAGAAACTAATTAAAAAGATTAAAAATATCAAATGACTTTAGAAAAATCTGAAAAACTCAGGATAAGTCTAAATTAATATTTAAAAGCTAGGAAAATTAAAATCAAAAGTTTAATAAGCCTTAATAAGCAGTTGGACAGATAAGTAGTTGAGTAAATAAGCTAAAAATAAGCTAAAAAGCACAAAACTTCACCAAATGCTCAGGATAAGTTTAATACACTACTAGAAGCACAAAACAACTTAAAAATACAGATAAGCACAAGAAATGAGCAAGAAAAGCACTAGGGCAGTTGGCTTGATTATGGTTTTAAGAACTAGGATTTTTCAAAGTAAGCTATAAGCTAGAAAATAAGCTAAGGTGAAAAGGAAAAAGCTAAAATAGACTGAGGTGAGTATGAATAAGCTTAAGGGACTAAGAAAAGCCAAGGGAATAAGCCAGAAAAGCCCTCAATAAGCCAAGTCTTATCAAGGGTCTGCTGTTGGTTTTGCAGGCACAGGGCAAAAATGCCCTATTTGCAGGCTTATTTTTAAGGTCTTAATGACTTCTAAAAATCAAATTAAAAATACTAGTATGAACACAAGCTGGGTGAGTTTCTTAATCTAGAAGGACAGCTTATAAGAGCTTATTATGAGCACATGAAAAATCAAGGAAAATCACCAAAAACCACAAAATCTGACTGATGCAGTCAGTTTTGTGAGTTTGAGTGTATAGGCTTTGAGCAGGTGTGCAAGGCTATTTGACTATCACTAAAGGGACTAAGGGGGACTCAGAGAAGCCAATGTTAGAGTCTAAAAGAGCTTGTATCAGCTTATGGCTTATATGGACTTTTGACAGCTTAAAATTAACATAGGGAATAAAAATCTTGATTATCTATTGAACTGGCTTAATAGGACTTAGAAATAGCTTATTATGGCTTATATAAGATGGTTCAAAGTTGGTCAAGTGGTAATGGAACAGTAAAAGCTTGTTTGGACCTAGTGACAGCTTAAACCAAACACTCCTTCACTAGGGACTGTGGTGGAATTTTCAAAGGAAAATCTGTTTTTAAGCTAAAAATCCTACTGAGCTAAGTTCAACTAACTTATTTATGAACTAAGAAGTGATTAAAGACTGGAAATAAGCTATTAATAAGTAGTTACTATCTAAGAGGTATTTTTGGCTTTTTTGACTGTTTTTAAGTAAAATGAGACCAAGGCTAATAAACACAGATGCTACTGATGAAATATACTTATAAACTACTAATAAGTAAGAAATTATAGAAATAAGCTAACAATAAGCACTTCTACAGTAAACAAGAAACTAATGCAAAATATTGAGAAAACTTACAACTGAATGGTATAAGAAACAGAGGAGAACTAGATCAGAACTGAGCTTGGAATGTCACTTACCAAGTTTAGACCCCAATCAGCTTAATCACAACTGCTTAACTCTTCCAATTGCTTATTTGACATAACTTTGACTTTTCTTGACTTTCTTGAACTAGAACTGATAATCACTGTATAAACTTACAAAAAGCTAAGAAAAACTTTCATAAGCTTATAGCAAGGGTTGGGAACTTGTGATTGATTTTCTAATAATTATGGATCATGATACGAATTAACAGAGAAACATGAAAATTTGAATTTTCATTATAACTGAAATTGATTACAATACAGAAGTAAATTAGTACAAAGAACCTGAAACAAACATGATTTGATAACAATAACTTAACTTGATACTGAAACTAAGCATTAACTACTTTCTACACTATTTTTGGTCTTAAACTACTGACAAAATCTTCTCTGTGACTTCTCCTCTTTAAATAACACTCTCAGAAGCTTCCTTGATAATTTCCGAGCTAATCCCACCATTCAAATGGCCTTGAATCAATCTTGGTCGTTTATAGCAATTTTGGCGGGAAAAGGGTCATGTGGGTTTTTAGCTTCTTCTGAGCAAGTGGGAAGGGTTAGATTGTGGAGTATTCTTATTGGAGGAGGGGGTGGTGGATTGTCAGGGTTTAGAGGTGGTTTGGCAGAGAAAACCGTGGGTGAGTGTGGTATGGTTTTTGGCGGTATGGGGAAGAAGAAGACGGGTCAAACTTTAGTTTGACCCTGGGATATTTAAATAAGGGGTGTGGGTTTTATTAATAAAAGGTTGGGTCGGGTTTTGTTTTTGGGCTTGGGTTTATGTTTTATTGATTGGGCTGGGATAAGGGTTGGACTGAAAATGGGTTTTAAAGGGTATTTGTTTGATCCGGATTATGTAAGATAGGGTGGAATTGGATTTTAGTTAAAACCTTAGGGACCATAGTTGCCACTTTCTGAAAATCCAAGGACCATACTTGCCAAATCTGAATTTTATCTCCATGGGCACAAATTGTCATTCTTTGATTCCTGGGGACTGTTGTTGACTTTTCTTCAAAAATAATTTATCCAGGGACCATTTCTGACAATCTTTGAAAGTTCAGGGACTAGACTTGCCATTTATGCAAACTTTGCTCATTTTCACTTGATTTTAATCTTTTTGTATCTGAATCACATAAAAACACATTTTAATGATATTTTCTGTATTATTTGACTTTTCAAAGTGTTTTTGGCTGTTTATGTGGGTTTAAACAAGGTAAAATATATGTGTATTTAGACACATATCAACAACTAAGCTTAAAAACACTAAAACTTGAAGAAAGTTACAAACTTTAACACTTTAAAGATCAAATACGCTATTTAGAAACTTTGCAAGAACACAAAAGTACGATTCTTTAAAACTCAAATTTTTCAAAAAGGTTGAAACTTTCTTGTTACAAAAGATTTATAACACTAGTTTGTAATAAAAAAAAGTGTTAAAACCACCAAAAAAAAAAAAAGAAAAGTAAGTGACTTTATGAAAAATACGTGAACAAAAGTATTAAAAAGTGACAAAACAAAACTCAAAACACTCCTAGATCATTGTTAGGCGATTGATACCACTTGTAAGACCTTAGATCTAACCTTATCACACAATATATAAAGCTCGGATTGGTGACAAGAGTATGTGTGTGAGGCGTATAACTAGAGAGAGAAAGTAGAAAGATGAAGAGAGAACTTTTATTAAAACACACACACTTACACACTCAAGCACACCCTTACAAGGCAAGTGTGCCTTTTATACTTAGGTTCATATGCCTCATGGGCTTTGCCATAGGCCTTGAATGAGCTTGGATTGGATTGTACTTTACATAAATGACTTAACATATAATACTAACTTATTAGATTATTCCAATCTATGAGCTCATTAACTATTCAATTATATATTCTACGACACATTATAAAGTTATAAATAAGAGAATGACCATCACTTCTTTTTACATTTCTTTGATGCTAACAGTTTTTGCGATCGATCCGTTTGTCAATCCATGTCGATCGTCCTTACTGTGCCACAATTTCTCAATCGATCGATCGCAAGATTTTTTTGGATGTGGGTTGTTCTTGTGTGTGTTTAATTAAATTTAAAAGGTATTTTTGTGGCGTATGTTTTTTGTAGTGTAGGTTGCCTTTGTGTGGTAAAAAATCGTCTGTCGATCGTAGGAGAGAGAAAACTGATGTGACGGATAAAATGAGGGGGGTTGACATCCCTTACTGTGTCCAGCCTTATAAATTCAACTTGTACTTGAGTACGTTACTTTTATGTTTTGTTTGAGTCATACGCTAATTCCAAAAAATAATTTCTATCTAGAACGAAAAATAAAAATAGAAAAATGTTGTCAATTAACTAACTCTTTATTTTATATTTTTATCACTCTTTTTGCCAATCAACGATTATTGTATTCGTGATTAGGCTGGGCACAGTGGACCGCAAAAAATCGGTCGAGTGAGGAGGGTGACCGATTTTAATATCGGTTGAGCCCTATGTGGCACATTCAAATATCGGTCGAAGGACAAAAAAAAAAAAAAAAAAAAAAAAAAAAAAAAAACAATCGGTCTAATTTACGACCGATTCTATACACATATATAAATTCAAAAATCTAACCGTTTGCTAAAAAAAAAAAAAAACCTTTTTTAAAAAAACTTTACCACTTTTACAACCTTATAAATACCAACCTCAAACACACTTCTAAATACACAATTTCAAACACAATTCAAACAACTTTCCATCCATATTCACCATGCCAAAAAAAAAACTCCCACATCAAAAGATCGTCGATCCCGACTACCCCAAAATGAACCGAATTTGAATTTCTCGCCGGAAAACACATTCGAATTAACCGGCGTAACACCTTCGAATTGATCGGTGACGTCTCTTCGACATCGTCATCGTCTTCAACAGGCATTGTAATGTTTTTATTTTTAATAAATTTAAATTTGTTTTTTAAAATATTTGAATTAAAAAAAAAAAAAAAAAAAAAAAAAAAAAAAAAAAAAAAAAACTCGTTAATCGACTGTTGCAACTTGGTCATGTCTGGTCACCGGAGAGATAAAGCTAATGTGGCAGGGGATGACCTGGATCACCACTATGAATAGCCTTAACGGGTTTTAGGGCCGACCGTGACTAGGTGATTTAAAAATCTGCTGAACTTTCTATCATAACATCAAGCGGATTACATTTACTATAATAGTAGTAGTGTGTATTATGCAGGTTGTGGATCAATTTAACTTTTCAGTTACTATATAACTTGTTTTTCGTGTAAAGAAATTTCAAAATTTATCATCTATATGTACCGGAGATCTTAGTAATAGACTATGATTTAGCCTATAATTCAGGATCACCATTATTTGTATTTATTGTGATTAATATCATTCCTTGTATAGGTAAACAATGTATTCTATATATTGTACACAATCAAATGAATGAGATCAAGGGATTCTATTCTATTCTCTATCATGGTATCAAGTTAGGTACCCTAATCCTCTTGTTTCTGCCGTCATCTTCCTTCTTCATTCCCACTGTCGAAATTTTTTTCCTTCTTTCTTCTCAGCCGATCATCCTCCATGGATAATAAACTCCATCCCGCAGTCACCGTAACAAACATCAAAACATTCATTCCCATTACCCTTGACTCCGAATCCACACAATACAACACATGGTCTGAGTTATTTCGAATTCATTGCACCGCGTTTCATGTCTCCGATCATCTCTCTCCCCGTCAACCACCACCCGCAGCCTCCACTTCCACCGACAAAGATAAGCAAACCACAGCTTCTCCTGCTCTCGACTCATGGGAACGGTTGGATGCCATAGTCCTTCAATGGATCTATGGCACCATCACACCCGATCTTCTCAATACCATCATCAAGAAATCTACTACAACCTATGATGCATGGAAGGCCATCGAATCCCTCTTCCAAGACAACAAAGCCACTAGAGCCCTTTATCTCAAACAAAAGTTCGCTACCACTCGATTAGAAACCTTCACTTCCATGGCATCCTACTGTCAAGAACTTAAGGTTCTTGCCGACCAACTAAGCAACGTTGATGCCCCTATCAGTGACCAAGACCTTGTTTTACAAATTCTAGCCAGTTTATCTGAATCCTATGAAGGTATTGATCTTGTCCTTCAAAACATAAAACCACTACCTTCCTTCACAAAGGTTCGCTCACAGCTTTGTATGAATGAATCCCGTAAGGCGAATCAAGCACTTCATGCATCCTCCACCGCCGCTACAGCCCTTCACACCCAAACCACCCAAACCCGCTCTAACCAAAACTCTACAACCAACACGTCCACCACCAATCCCCCAAACAACCCGTTGCCTACCAACTACTCGCCAAACCACTCCTATTCTTCGGACCACAACCGTGGTTGAAGCAGAACAAGAGGCCGAGGCCACGGTCACCCTTCATGGGGCAGAGGCCGTGGCTTCAACCAAACCCAACAACCATATCCTCCTAACCAATTATGGACTTTTGGCAACTCTCCATAGGCTGCCCAATCCTCGAACCCCTCCTGGTCACCTTGGCCCATGCCTTCATGTCCCTATCCCACCACAAATCAACCCACAGGCAACAATCCAGGAAATGGTTTACTCGGACCGACACCAAATCAGTCCGCTCACATGACCTACACTTTAACAAACATCGAACAAGCCATGTATACTATGAGCCTTAATCAACCGGACTGGAACTCTCTGATAGATACCAGGGCGTCTGGACATATGCAACACCCCTCAAGCAACTCCTACTCTTCTTTCAATAATGGAATTTTACAACATATTATTGTTGGTGATGGTAAAACCATCCTGGTGACTGGACAGGGCAATCAAAGTTTACCACCACCCTACCCACCCTTCAAACTAAATAATGTTTTATACTCTCCCAAACTAATTAAAAACCTGATTTCCGTCCGTCATCTCACAACCGACAACTCTCTTTCCATAGAATTTGACCCATTTGGCTTTCTTGTGAAGGATCTCAAGACCCGGATGCCTATCCTTCGATGGAACAGCACCGGTGATCTCTATCCGTTGCTGCCACCATCGGCTTCACAACAAACTTCCCATGCTACCTTTGCTGCCTTTTCACACCAACTCTGGCATCAACGTCTTGGCCACCGAGGACCTGATTTATTGCATTCTCTTAAGAATTCTAGTTCAATTGTTTATGGCAAAATAAATAAAAACTTATGTCAATCATGTGTTTTAGGAAAGAGTATTCATTTGCCTTTTAATTCTTCTACTCCTAGTACATATTTTCCATTTGATATTATCCATAGTGACCTATGGACCTCCCCCGTTCTTAGCGCGGGTGATCACCGATATTATATCTTATTTTTAGATGACCGCACTAACTTCCTTTGGACATACCCACTTGCTCAAAAATCACAGGTTTACAATGTTTTTACAAATTTCTATAACCAAATCAAAACCCAATTTAAACATCCAATCAAAACATTCCAATGTGACAATGGCGCCGAATATGTAAACAATAACTTTAAGCAATTTTGTGCCCAAAATGGAATGATTTTCTGACTCTCATGCCCACACACATCTTCCCAAAATGGAAAGGCGGAACGCAAAATCCGCTCCATCAACAACATGATTCGTACCCTTTTGGCTCATGCTTCCTTACCACCTTCCTTTTGGTCCCATGCTTTTGAAATTGCCACATATCTCCATAACATCTTACCAAGCAAAACACACAAAAACTTCACACCCACTGAATTACTATACAGTCGCACACCATCCTATGATCACCTCCATGTCTTTGGCTCCCTTTGTTATCCCCTCATCCCATCCACTACCACCCACAAACTCGAACCACGATCTCACCCTTGTGTTTTTCATGGCTACCCCACCCAACACCGAGGTTACAAATGTTTCAACCTCGACCCTAACCAAATCACCATTTCCCGTCATGACCTATTTGATGAAACCATCTATCCTTTTAAACATATCACTTCGCCTACCACATCTTATTCTTTTCTTGATGCTCCCCTTCACCCACCACATTAGACCCAACTTCAATCCATAACTTTAAACAACCCGGCCCAACCTACTGTTTCGACCCACCCAAACTCCCCTACCACTACTTCAACTCAACCGGACTCTCACAACACACCACACACCTCTCCCCAGACCCCTTCAACCGACCCATCCTCTTCTCAATCCATACACCCAGAACAGGCCCATAACACTCCCAAACGCCAACCCACGGTTTCGAGGTCAAGTGCAGAAGTCGAATACAGAGGTGTTGCTAATGTTGTGGCTGAAATTTGTTGGTTAAGGAATCTACTACTTGAATTACATCACCCGCCATCTAAAGCCACAATTGTGTACTGTGATAATGTCAGTGCGGTGTACTTATCCGGGAATCCCGTCCAACACCAACGGACCAAACACATTGAACTTGATATTCATTTTGTCCGAGAACAAGTCCAACGCGGCCTCGTGCGCGTTCACCATGTGGCATCACATTTTCAAATTGCAGATATATTTACCAAAGGTCTCCCAAGTCAAATGTTTGAATATTTCAGATCCAGTCTTAGCATTCGTTCACCTCCAGCTTCGACTGCGGGGGTATAATAGACTATGATTTAGCCTATAATTCAGGATCACCATTATTTGTATTTGATGATGTACCCTCCTAACGGGTCGAAGGACTCCCCTTCGAGCCTGTAGAAAGCCTTCTCTTCGGAGCCCCAGGTTAATCTCCTTAACACGTTTCATTGGCATAAAACCATTCGCCTGCGAACTGGTTACCATGTGGGAATCCGCCAATCGAAGCCCTAAGCCCTTCAGGTTATTCCTATCGAAGGGACTAGCACGAAGGACCATTCTGACCTGGTCAAACCCACGTCTCCTCTTCCCTTTGGCTTTCCCGCCAAAACAGAGATCGTGGGCTACAAAGCCCTAGCGGTTACCACAAAATCATGGGACGCCCCCATGATCTCCGAACAATGTGCAACCGCCCACTATGTCCTATTTCTCCCCTATAAATAGTGCAGTCAGGCATGAACAATGTAAGTTAACTTCACTCTTGTCATTTACAACCTACTCAAACGATTACACATACTTACTCGCACGCCGGAGGTGGTTCGCAGGGTCCAACCCCTGCGCAATCACTTAACGTAGTGTTTCGGTATTTCTTATTTTCAGGTTAAGAACAAGCTTGGCGCAATCTCAACACCTCATTATTCCTTTGATCATCATCGAAGGCTTGGTTGTGCAATTATTTGTTCAATCAGTGGCGCCATCCGTGGGACCGCTACAATTGGTCTCGTTAATTCCGAGCTTATAACCAACCAACCACTTTCACTATTATTCCGGCATGGATCAAGGGAGAGAAGATACTCCCCCACCGGGTTTCTCGACCTTGGCACAAATACCAATCAACGATACTAACAACCTTCCCCCAATAACCGCTTCCACTTTCACAACACGTTCTCACCCAGAAATCACAACCAACAATCATGCTTCGACATCAGCCAATCCCGAACCTGTCATTAGCCCAGCCTTTGTCGAAGCCAACCACGAAGTGTTGGAATCCCTCTTAAGGGCTCGTAACAGGCAAGTCAGGAATGCTGAGGTGCGAAGGGAGTTGGAATACTCGAGTGATGAGTATGATGAAGAAATGGAGATGGAACCTAGGCCTCCGACCCAAGTACCAACCCTATCGGCCTTAAGAATTGGGTCTCCAGTCGGTCGAAGGCTAAGCAAAAGGTCCGTTGGTTTCAAAGGAGTCCCCGAGAGGGCTCCGACAAGAAGAGAAGGGGCGGTTACCGAAGGCTCTAAACGGTAGGAGCCAGCGAAGGGAAGAAGTGGGGGTGACTTTGCCTCCATTGCTAGCAGCTCATCTTGGAAGGACTGAAGCTGGGGTTCCGTTGCAGCCTTCTCACGCATCAGGCGTAGAAGGAAATCCGCCTACAATTAATATGGGAGGAAATCTTCCTCCCAATGGTATGTACCCCTCGTTCCAAACTCAGTCTTATCCTCAAAATTTATATCCTCCAGTAAATGGACAGCCTAATAACCCAAGCTTTCCCCAAACTTATGGGAGCATGCCCTTCGGGCATCCTATGGCGTACCCTCCGTACGCCATGGGAAACGGTTACCCGTTTGCCATGAATACACCTTATCAGTCCTACCCAAGCCAAACTCCTATGGGAATACCCCCGAACAACAATCCATATAATACTGTTCCCATGTATGCACCACCTTATAACTGTCTATACTCAGACCCTATGGGTTCAGCTACACCCTTCGTTAGGTGGATTGAAGATTACCCATTGCCTGATGGGTTGAAAATGCCCTCGCACGTTGGGACTTATGATGGGAAGGGGGATCCGGACAATTTCTTACATTTGTTCGAAGGGGCTATCAAAATGCAAAAATGGGTTATGCCTGTGGCCTGTCATATGTTTACATACACCCTACGGGATTCTGCTCGTATCTGGTGGAATGGGCAAAAGCCCGGCAGCATCGTCAATCTTGACGATCTTAAGGCTAAGTTCCGGTCACATTTCAGTCAGCAAAAGAAGTTCACGAGGACTCATTTAACGGTACACAACATCAAACAAAAAGAAAACGAAAGCACAAGGGCCTTCGTTACTAGGTACACTGATGAGACTTTGCAGATTTTGGGTCTTCATGAAGATCAGCGTATTTCGGGTTTCGTACATGGTCTTCGAAATCGGAGTTTGGTGGAATTCTTGTCCACTGATCTTCCGACAACTTACAAAGGGTTAACAGAAAAGACATATACTTGGATCGAAGCAAAAGAGGTGTCCACTAATGGGGCTCCGGTAGACAGAGATAGCAACAACAAGTTTTCGAAGCATTCTCCGTGGGAAGGGTCCAAAAACAAGAACAAAAACAGAGATAGGTTTTCTCCGTACAACAAAGGCCCCAACCATGGTTTGTTAAGCAGTCTAACGAAGTCTCCAAAGGAAATACTTGCTACGGAGAGGGCTGCCAAGGCCTTCGAAGCACCCCCTCGTATGACAAGTAAGGGCAAAAACAGGGATACCAGCAAGTACTGTCACTTCCACAAAAATTACGGTCACGATACGAACAGTTGTAGAGAATTGAAGAAACAGATAGAGGAAGCTGTGAAATCCGGGCAATTGGCACATTTGGTGAAGGGTATAAAAAAGGGAAAGGAAGAGATGACCGACACTCAATTGGCTAAAGATACTGCTCCTCTCGAAGCCCCAATACTCATGGTCCATTGGGGCGAAGCCAGCTTGAAGAGAAAGGTAACGGAGGGTAACGAAGTAGGGGAGGTAACTTTTCCTCCTCTTGCAGGCCAAGTCCCTTCAAATGATCCGGTAGTCATCAAAGTCCTGATTTCCAACCGAGAAGTGAATAGAGCCTATATGGACTGTGGGAGCTCCTGCGAAGTCATCTATGAGCATTGTTTCCTTAAGCTTAAACCTTCGATCAGGTCGCAACGTATTGATTCGAAAATACCCTTGGTAGGGTTTTCTGGTGAACATTCGTGGCCTCTGGAGAGGTTCCGTTGGAAATAACGATTGGAGAAGGCAAGCTCGCAAGGACAGAAACCCTCATGTTCACTATCGTAAGGTCCAACTCTCCTTACAACTTGCTGATAGGAAGGACCGCCATGCAAAAGATGGGTATCGTAGTCTCCACTATACACGCAGCGGTAAAATTCCATACACCTTATGGGATAGGCACCGTATTCTCCACTTACAACCAAGGACAGACGGGAGACAACAGCAAAAAGATTAGAGAAACTCCGGAGGAGCCTCCGAAGGCCATTCTAAGTTGTACAGATGCCGAAGAACGTATCGTGGTGAATGAGCTCTATCCAGAGCAGACGGTGGTAATCGAAAAGCAACTCCCTGCTAACTTCAAAGCAGACTTGGAGAAGCTACTCAAAGCCAACAAAGACGTATTCGCATGGACGTACTCAGATATGACCGGGGTTCCTAGGACCCTTATGATCGATGGCAAGCCCTTCGGTACAGAGCATAAGCTTAACGAGTTCAAGCACATTGAACCAATTAAGCAAAAGCGGCGAAGCCTAGCACCAGAAAGAAACGCAGCTGCTTGTAAAGAGGTGGATGAACTTGTGCAAGCAGGAATTCTCAGAGAAGTGAAATACCAAACTTGGGTCGCTAATCCAGTTATGGTAAAGAAAAGTGACGGAGGGTGGCGTATGTGTGTTGACTTTACCGACATTAACAAAGCCTGCCCAAAGGATTGCTACCCTCTACCAGAAATTGATTGGAAGGTCGAATCCCTCTCGGGGTTCCGTTTGAAATGCTTTTTGGATGCCTACAAGGGATATCACCAAATACAAATGGCAAAGGAGGACGAGGAGAAGACAACCTTCTACACAGGAAAGGGTGTCTATTGCTACAAGAAGATGCCCTTCGGCCTAAAGAACGCGGGGGCTACTTATCAGCGTTTAGTAGACAAGGCCTTCCATAAGCAAATTGGAAGGAACTTGGAGGCCTACGTCGATGACATGGTAATAAAAAGCAGAACCGAAGAGGACCTCCTCTCCGACATTCAAGAGACCTTCGATCAATTACGGGCTATCAACATGAAGCTTAATCCCAAGAAGTGTTCCTTTGGCATGGAGGAAGGGAAGTTCTTGGGGCATTTGATAACAAAACAAGGGATTAAAGCTAACCCTTCGAAGGTTAAAGCCATCACTGATCTTCAAGCTCTGAAGTCACTAAAAGAAGTTCAAAGCCTCAATGGGAAGCTTGCGGCACTTAGCAGGTTCCTGTCGAAAGGGGCAGATCGGTCTTTACCATTTTTCAAAACACTCAAGGGGTGTACAGATAAAAAAACTTTCCAATGGAGTTGTGAGGCGGAAGCAGCCTTCGAAAAGCTAAAGGAATTTATGGAAATCTTACCAACACTTACGGCGCCAATCAAAGGCGAAGTGTTATTCATGTACATTGCGGCATCATTCGAAAGCATCAGCGCGGTGCTCTTAGCTGAAATAGAGAAGAAGCAAGTCCCTATATACTTCGTTAGTAGGGTCCTACAAGGAGCTGAACTAAACTATCCGGAGTTGGAAAAGCTAATCCTAGCTTTGGTTTATGCTGCAAGACGCCTTCGAAGATACTTTCAAGCTCATCCCATCACGGTATTGACTGACAAGCCTATCAGGCAGATACTGGCGAAGCCTGAGAAATCAGGAAGGGTAGCTAAATGACCTATCAAATTGGGAGAGCATGAGATAGAGTACAAGGGTCGAAACTCCATAAAAGGTCAGATACTTGCAGACTTTCTCGCTGAAACACCCTCCGGACCTAGCCAAGGTAAAGAAATTCCCAAGGAGAAGCCCCAAGAAACAAAGGAGGGGTGGAAATTGTACACAGACGGAGCATCAAGTTCTGATGGCTCAGGAGCAGGTTTAATGCTATTTAGTCCGGAAGGAAAGGAATACACTTACGCATTGCGTTTTAAGTTCGAAGCTACCAACAATGAAGCTGAGTATGAAGCTTTGTTAGCCGGTCTTCGACTTGTGATGGACATGGAGGTTCGTAACCTCTCCGTTTTTGTAGACTCGCAGTTAGTCGCCAACCAAATTAAAGGCTCTTACGAAGTAAGGCAACCCACCATCAAGCAATATTTGGAAAAAGCTAAAGAACTCCTTCAGGGCTTCGAAACATATGATATAGCACATGTTCGCAGAAATCAAAACAAGAAAGCAGACGCCTTAAGCAATATGGCTTCAATGGCATTTGCTCATCTAACGAAAGAAGTTTTGGTAGAAGTATTGACTGATAGGTCAATTAAACGAAGCAAAGTTTCTGACGTCATACTCGATGAAGGCACCAATTGGATGACTCCGATCAGGGAGTATTTGATCAGTGGTATTCTGCCGGAGGATCCTAAGCTTGCTCGAAAGGTAAGGATCAAAGCTCCCCAATATAGGCTCATCGGAGATAACCTTTATAGGAGGTCTTTCCTATCTCCATGGCTTCGCTGTGTGGGACCAAAACAGGCTTCGAACATCATCTATGAGGTTCACGAAGGATCTTGCGGGTTGCACGCAGGCCCTCGCTCCGTTGTATCAAAAATAATGAAACTTGGATATTATTGGCCATCCATGCATAGGGATGCAATAGAGATAATACAAAAATGCGAAGCATGTCAGGTCCACTCCAAAGTCCCGAGAATGCCTAAGCAAGACATGACCTCCGTTACGTCAGCATGGCCTTTCTGCCAATGGGGAATTGACATAGTCGGACCCCTACCAGTTGCTCCAGGAGGGGTAAAGTTCTTGGTCGTAGCTATAGACTACTTTACCAAATGGGTTGAAGCAAAGCCCTTGGCATCAGTAACATGAAGGCATATGGAGAAATTCGTGTGGGAACACATAATCTGTCGTTTTGGTGTCCCTCACATTATCATCTCCGACAATGGAAAGCAGTTAGCCGAAGGGGTGTTCCCAACCTTCTGCGAAGGCCTGAAGATCAAACAGTCATTCACTTCCGTTTATCATCCCCAAGGTAATGGACAAGTAGAAGTCACAAACCAGGATATTATTGAGGGAATTGAGAAGAGGTTAGGACGAAGTCATCATGGGTGGGTAGACGAATTACCCCAAGTTCTGTGGGCACATAGGACGCACCCCTAGTCAAGCCACAGGGAGACTCCTTTTAGCCTTACTTATGAAACGGAGGCTGTTATACCCTCTGAAATAAGCATTGAAACGGAACGTATTGTGAACTTTGAAGAAAAGACAAATGACGAAAGGCTTCGGGAAAATCTCGATCTTCTGGAAGAAAGACGAGAAATAGCTTCAATCAGGGAGGCTACCCACAAACAGAAGATTGAAAAATACTATAACAACCGGGTTCGACCCTCCACGTTCAAACCAGGTGAATATGTCCTTCGTTTGAACAGTGTAAGCAAGGCCGAATACGAAGGAAAGCTAGGGCCAACATGGGAAGGACCCTACGTTATATCGGAAGCCTACGGCAACGGTGCATACAAGCTCGCAACGCTTAAAGGAGAGGTCATGGATAGAACTTGGAACGGTACTAACCTTCGTAAGTTTTACATCTAAAACTTACTACAAAAAAAACACTCAGTTTGTTTTTACAATTTCATGTAACACATTCTTCTCATCTGGGGAAAGAAGCATTAATGGTAGGTGTCTTAGTATTCATTTCTTAAAATGATGTAATCCTCCCTACCCAATTAATGATATAACGCATTTCCCTCAAATCTCTTGTTTCGTTCTTTACAACAAAGATTTGTCCAGCCAAGTAGTATAAAAGTTTCAATGTCGAAGGATGTAGCAAGGCACATGCCTTGTATATAAATAACATCCATTACAATTCACATTAACTTTCCTATGAAGTCTTAGGGTATTAAAAGCCCTCTGCAACTTAAGGATAAAGAAGGAGTGGGTCGCGACCCTCTGTCGCAGTCAAATTATACGATTGCTTAAAATCTTGGTCCAAAATACACACAATAAGGTTATAACCTTAGGTTGTATGTTTACGTTCTTGAAATGAGCGTAAGAGAAGATAAACATGACAATAAAAGTGGGACATATCCCACTAAATTAGCATTAATAAAGACTACGTACAGTCTTAGCTATCATAATCACAAAAAGGACAATTGTCTAAAAAGTTATGGGTCGAAGCCCAGTAGCACGAAAGATAAATTGTTCAAACAGGAACAAAGATAAATTGTCTCAAACAAATAAATGTTGGAGAATCATTTCAAGGTTGAGCAGAGGTAGATTTCTTTGTTGAGGACGAAGGCCGGATCTTCACAGGCTTCTTCGCCAGAAGTTTCTCTATTGGAGCCAACGGATCTCTGGTTACCTCAGCTAGGAAAGGGAACTCTGTTGACATAAACACATTGCCAGCCTCATCAAATTCTTTCTCAGAATCAGGGCGATAGTATGGTACCTCCGACAAAACCACATGCTTCCTTGACTGAGCAATTTCTTCTAAAGCGGAACAGGTACCATAAAAGATGGCTGTGTTCACCAGTTTTCCAATAGCTTCCCCAACCTCATCACTACGATGCAACTCCATTGCCACATGAGGAACAACCTTTGCAACTACCTCAGCTCGGTCTTTCTTCAAGCTTCGACACTGGAACTTTAGACTATCGACTTCCTCGCAAAGCTTGGCCTCCTGCTCAATCAGCCTAGACTTTTCGGCTTCTAGACTTGTACATTTGGACTCAAGCATCTCAATTTGGGCTCTATAGATGGACACCTTAGACTCCTCAACCTTCAACCTATCACACCTTGCTTGGGATTCCTTCAATTGCCCTTCGAGCCTGTCAATCTTGGCTCGCATGTCTTGAACAAAAGGATTCTTCTCAAAGTTCTCCATCACTTCTTTGCACTTAGCCTCCAATTCATCATATTCATGATCCCTAGCTTTTTCTTTGGCTAAGATAGCATCCATTTTAACTCTCACATTCAACACCGTTTGCACCAACTCCCTTGTCCTTGAATTCAAATGATTATTCAATACAGCCTGCCTAGCATAACTTTTAGAATGAAAGTTGCAAAGCTCTTCCATAGACATGTTATCCAAGATTCCCTTCCATTTAGCAGGTGTCATTTTTTCAACCAAGTGGCGGCACGCAGTTGAATTGGGTAGTTCGTTAACATCGGGAAGACCTGCGAAAGACAGAGGCACAAGTTATATAAGGAAGGGTACTTATTACACATGCATGATAACTTACCAGGAGTATCATCCTCAGGAATCGTCAGAGGAGTAGGTATAAAGGTTTTCGAATGAGAGCCTTTGGGCTTCACCATTCTTTTCGGAGGAGTAGGAAGGGATAATTTCCTCTTCGGATGAGTCTTCACAGATATAGCAACTTTTGCTTTCTTACTTTTCTTTCTATTTGAAAGACCGGAGGACCTTCCAAGCCTTGTTTGAAATTCCTTGATGAGGGGATCATCGGAGTCTGCTACAGTCTCCACAAAATGCGGAGTCTCGTCATTATTTATTGATGTCGACGGAGAACCTACTTCATGGATCACATTATTTGGCTCTTTGGGGACAAAACTAAGCTCCTTAGTACCACGGGCTACAACGAAGTTTCTGAAGGCCATCCCTATAGAAAAAAGGAATGAGATAAATACCATCAGATAAGTCATTAATTTATTTGAATAAGTACATACATACTTTTCCCATTGCAGATTATCTCAGGCTCCAAGGGAGAACCTTCCCAATGATCTATAATGCCCGCCAGAAACAATATTGGCTCAGGAAACGTTTGCACATCAAATGGGTGATGTTCAAGACATTGATAGAGGGGATAGCTTCTTACGAAGTGCGGCAAAGGATCATCAAAGCATTTCTCGTCAAAATGATTGTCTTTATCCAGTAACGCTGGATAATTGGGAGGTATAATCGTATCTTGCACGAAGAAAAACAGACCTTTCCATTTTCTTATATTGGCAAAGGGTTTTGTTATTAAGCAAGAGACATCAGGTTCACTTCTTTTACCTAAGGTTAACCAATCACCACCAGGGCAAAGGTTGATAAAGCCTCTAAGCATGTTGAGCGTGGGCTCATAACCATAAGCTTTACATACTACAATGTAGTTGGTTAGCTTGGCTAAGCCAAAGGGGTTCAACCTGGAAATGTGTACTTGATAATACTGTAAAAATTCTAAGATCAGCGGATGAATAGGAATCCTAAAGTTGGATTCTGTAAAAGCATGAACATATAACCCAACATACCCAGCGGGGGCATCAAAAATACTTTGGTTTTCGTTTGGGAGTATCACTCTATATTTCTTAGGTATGGGATACTTTTCGAGAAAATCCGCCAAATCCTGTTCTGATAAGATACAATTTTGTTGCCTAATGGTCCTTTTTGCCGCCATACTCATCTTGTATTCGAAATAATGAGACTAAGGAAGGATAATTACCTTTAATCTTAGCAGAAGCACGAAGCACAAGTACTGTGTATGTGTACTTTGGGGCAAAGTAAAACAATACGATCAGGGGGAATCATAAAGGGTTTATGTATATTTTTAGTTGTTTCATCCTAGCCATCCACGTGTAGTCATAGTATGAGTTTGACACGGATTCCAATTTGCTTTTGAATTTTGAAAATAAGTTTGTGGGTACCGACATTCTAGCTGATATAGCTAGGATATGGTAGTTGCATATTTATTGGCCGCATTTATTGCGCAAGGTTGTTTAAGCATTTATCCCCTACTCGTACGACTTTGTGATGGAAGGACTAGCATGTAGTTTGTTTTTTGAGTCAAATGCAATATATACTCGTACATATATATCACTTTCGACTGGGGGGCTTGATGATGTACCCTCCTAACGGGTCGAAGGACTCCCCTTCGAGCCTGTAGAAAGCCCTCTCTTTGGAGGCCCAGGTTAATCTCCTTAACACGTTTTATTGGCGTAAAACCATTCGCCTGCGAACTGGTACCATGTGGGAATCCGCCAATCGAAGCCCTAAGCCCTTCGGGGTATTCCTATCGAAGGGACTAGCATGAAGGACCATTCTGACCTGGTCAAACCCACGTCTCCTCTTCCCTTTGGCTTTCTCGCCAAAACAGAGATCGTGGGCTACAAAGCCCTAGCGGTTACCACAAAATCATGGGACGCCCCCATGATCTCCGAACAATGTGCAACCGCCCACTATGTCCTATTTCTCCCCTATAAATAGCGTAGTCGGGCATGAACAATGTAAGTTAACTTCACTCTTGTCATTTACAACCTACTCAAATGATTACACATACTTACTCGCACGCCGGAGGTGGTTCGCAGGGTCCAACCCCTGCGCAATCACTTAACGTAGTGTTTCGGTATTTCTTATTTTCAGGTTAAGAACAAGCTTGGCGCAATCTCAACACCTCATTATTCATTTGATCATCATCGAAGGCTTGGTTGTGCAATTATTTGTTCAATCAGTATTTATTGTGATTAATATCATTCCTTGTATAGGTAAACAATGTATTCTATATATTGTACACAATCAAATGAATGAGATCAAGGGATTCTATTCTATTCTCTATCACTTAGGAATAAAGTCAAATGAATGATAATCGGGCATTTCTAGAGACGCTCTCTACCTACACATATTGCCATATTTGATGCGGAGCTTTTTGGGGTGATGAGCGGTGAGCAATTAGTTTTTTTATTTTTATTGTTTGTTTGGCAAAGGAGCGGTGAGCTTTGTAATTTTTTAGGAATGCTCATTTTTCCAATGCTTCTTTAAGAAACTGTGAGCGGTGGGCTGCGAGCTATAGCTACTGCTCACAGCTACTGCTCACCGCTCACTGCTCACAGCTCACTGCTATTGCTCACTGCTACTTTTACCAAACACACCCATTATACTATATACTAACCATCAAAAGGAGCGGCCTTCAAAACATGGTATTAAGTGGGACGTTTTGTTTTCCTATTTGCTATTTTTTAGCTTAAGCCCGAAAGTTGTGTTCATATTGGATGATATGTGGTTGCATAGCTGCTGTTCATTGTGCTTTAGGTTAATACCATCGTAATTACTTTGTACGGCACCATCCTATGTATAACACATGTATACCACTTATGCATGTACGATATTGTAATGCTTAGAAACCCTACTTGAATCAACCTTAAACTACAAACTATAACTATATAAAACCGTGTGACACTCAAAGACTAGAATATGTAAAGATGAAGAGAAAGTGTGGATCATATGGATTAAACATGAACCGAATGATTATATTAACTTAGGAAGGAAATACAAACACTCACATAAAGCACACACACTCTCACACCTTTACATAACAATGAGGCACTCTTGAAATGGTGAGAGTGTGTGGTATTTATACAAGAAATGGGGCGCCCTAATGGGCTCAGTGTGGGCTTAGGTGGGTTGGTTTACTAAGTAAACTTTTCTATTCTATAACAACACCAAAAGCCCACTCTCATTTTATACATGGACATATACACGACACACACTTTCTAAAGATACAAAATGACCATCACTTTTCTAAAATATAAATGCTAACAATCTCCCCCTAAGGGATGGTCATTTCCCTGATGCTCCCAATGATTGGTCTTTTGTCTTCAAAGTCTTTGAACTTTGTGTGTCGATGCAGTGTAGTCTTCAATCTTCGTTCCTTCATGCTTTGTGATCTTCACAATCATCATCTTTCAATCGTTCTTGCCTTGATCAAAATCTTCTTGTGGTGATGCGTCGTGTCCTCCAACATACTCATACATCTTGGACTGTATACTTATGCAAACAATCTCCCCTTATGCTAACAATCTCCCCATAATCTTTCATCATTAGACATATGAACTTGTTCTTGACTTAGTAGTTGCACTTTGTCTTTAACTTGATCTCCTTGTCTTGAACTTTTACATCTGAGCTTTGATGAGGGATGTTCTTCATAAGTATGAGTATGCTGAGGTGAAGATGTTTGATGAATCTGATGATGGTTGATGGATCTTCCTCCAGGTGACTTTCCTCAGTAGCTACTCCGTGTTGCACGAACTCTCCAATCGATCACGGTGGACTTTTCTTAGAGAATCGACCACTACGATTGTTTTACTGATGAATGTGTTGATTTCATTCACCTTGGTCGGGCAAATCAGCCGTCTTAATCCCATTAGGGATAATTATCACTACATTGGATAAATCCAAGTACAGACCCACGTCATAAGGACTCAATTTGTGAAAGGAATCTCCTTGGCGGGATTTCCAGCACTTACAGGCTTAGACTTCGAGAGAATTAATAGTATAGTGTGAAAATCCTCTCTAATCCTTACAAAGGCTGTTCCTGAATTGGATGCCCTCAAGAAGGCTTGCAACAGATATACCGAAGTATACCCACAATCCAGGTGAGCCGCTGAAGTATACCAAAGTATCACTTCACGACTGTAGACCGTTTGAAACATAGTAACCATCATGATATAAAATGGCAAGATCCTTGGATCTCATTAAGACTCTTACAACTTGTGTCCTTTTTGGTGAATACAGTGTATTATATTGGAAGTGTGTCCTAAGAGATCTTTGATGAATCTCATGGCTCTAGACTCAATTGTGCGTTTTGGTTTTAGTAGTCGGAGGCATGGAGCAGAGTGTCACCTTTTCAATATCAACACATCTCGGAATGAGAGGCCGATAGATTATGTAGTGTTCTCCGTGAGAAATGAAACAAATATCTTTTGAGAGATATCTGAGTGGCTAGGAGGGGTGGTGCAGCGCGTCACTGGGTCCATGACGTCTTGTCTTCAATATCAGTATCACCTTAGTGAAAACCGATAGCAGATGTATTGACCCGGTTTTTGCCCTAAGTTTTCATGGAGGGCTATTTCTTTTCACCCTTTCATTAAACTTTTCCTTTTCATTCTTCAACCCCTTTTTTCCCTTTTTCATTTTTACTCATTTTTTCAATCTTACCTAAGGACTTCTAATTCTAATCTATTGGAATTGTCCTTGGGTAGATCCCTCCGGCTCTGGCGGATCATAGGACATAACCTAACAATAATCACCTTATTACTCCATGATTATCCTAGATTTGTTGATCACTTTCCATAAAACCTTTTGTGAAAATCTCTCAAAGTGTTTATGAATAAACACATTTTAGTTAACACTTCGAGAGTTTTGCATTTTTTAAAATACTCCCCCTTCACATGTGCTCATACATTTTTAAGATAAAATTGCACATGTTGGGTAGAGTTCGCACTTTTGAATTGATCGAATTTCAATGAACATGACCTTCGCGAGACACGCTTACATCACTAGTTAGACTAGCTTGAAATTATTACCCGTCCCAGTCATATTCAATGATCATCTCTCAAATTGGTACATTCTACTCAGACAAGTCCTTCGCGAGACACGTTTACATCACTGGATAACCAGCTTGAAATTATTACCCGTCCTGGACAAGTCTTTTTGATAATGGTCATTTAGTTTCGTCAATTCGAGGGTGAAATCTTGAGTCTATTTGTAGAGATTGTTGGGAATTACAAGATTTGAAGATTACAAAACCCACAAGAAGAAATGAAGAAAGAAGAAACAATAGGGACCTAATATAAAATAGTTAGCTTTCTTAGTAAGCTAAGCATATTAGGGTTTGTAACCTCCCTCTATTATATAAAGAGGGTAAGAGTCTAGGGTTACAGATCATCCAATTAATAGAAAACTCTTTCAATGAGAGTCTAGACACACGATTATAGCGTGTGTATATTAGTAGTAGTAGTAGTAGTTTATTTTACTTTCAATAAAGAAACCTTGAAGTAATATTGATTGTGTTCTTGTTGTTATTCCACTGTGATTATCAATATTGCTATATCCTAGATGGGCTTAATCCTGATTCTACAATTGGTATCAGAGAGGGGGCTCTCGATATCTAGGGTTTCAAGGTTTTCATGTTCGTGTTTTATGAGCGAAAAGCAGTTTCAATGAAGAGCAGATCTGGTCGGTGAAATAGCAATTAATGGAGTTGTCGGCAGAAGCAGCTTTGGCAAAGGGTTTTGAGGTAATCGTTAAATTTTATTTTTTGGCTGCTGCAATAAATTATAAAATTTTGCACCTGATTGGTCACGAGGGTTAATGGAGCAGAATTGTTGTCATCTTTTGCAATATGATGACGTGAATTAATATAAACCTCGTACTATCCATTTAATTGTGAAACGGTGGTGAGCAGATTGCGTTTATTATTCTCGATTCCTTGTATCAAAATTGTTTTAATAATGATTGGATATTAATGGGTCGATGGATATTAATTGGTGTTGTCGTATTATGAATTGTTGGAATAAAGGGACCATTATTTAATCATCGGTGGGGATAAATTGGTCGAATTGAGCATGAGTCATTGATAGAGATGTGAATTAATGGTCTGATTTGGTCGCTGATTGTCTATGATATTCACGTGAGTTTGTCTGCTTATGGGTTTATTTTGAAGTATTGCTTGGGAACGAATTAAGTTTGCTGTTCGTATGTTTGCACTGCTAGAATTTGCAACAGGCTAGCAACGGTTTAGTGACAGATAATGCGTCGCTACATGCAATGGGAGAAAGGAGAATGGTAATCAGTGACAGTTTTTGCGACAGTTTTGTGACACTTTTCAAGTGTCGTCTGGATACCTAGTTGTTGTCGAAGAAGTAGCTTTGTCAAATGGGATCAAGATATGGTTTGTCGTTAGGTGATATTAATTTTGAGTATATGGATTCAATACATTTTATCGCATATTACTTTATGAATCATGGATCAGAATTAATTGGTTGGTGCGTGTGGGGAAAGGCGTTGTTAAATTGTTTTGTCGAAGTGTATTAATGGTGAATTGAGGGCAATATATTAATGTGTGGGGCGAGATTGTTGACTTGATTTATTCATTTAATTGGTTATCTCGTACAAGAGAATCACATGGGCTGGTTTGATTAAGATTCTCATTTAATGTATTTTTATTGGGGTCAACTGATAATGTTTTGCTGTTGGTAGTTGTCATTATTCTGCTGCTCTCACATGGATCCTGCTGGTATACTATTTTGTTCCTACTGCTCGGTTATCTGTTTCTGCTGCTGGGATTCGGTTCCTCCTGGTGGTTCCTACTGATTGGTTATCCGTTCCTGCTGATCGTACTTGTTCCTGCTGATGGTCTTGTACGATGGTTCTTGCTGATGATACTTGTTCCTGCTGATTAGGTTTCATTCCTAACTCGTGGGTTCCTGCTGTTCCATACGGTTCTTGCTAACTTCTCTGTGGTTCCTGCTGACTTGTTGTATATTTTTTTCTTTTGGTTGGTTTTGGTTCCTACTGGTCACGTGAGATTACTGTTTGTATGTTTGGTGACAGTTCTGATGTCACTAATGGTTAGGGAGGACGGAGTTATCAACCATGATCATTTATGCTGAGAAGATTGTTTGTTTATCGCTTGTTTGATGTTGCAGTTGATTTTCACAGGTTTTGTATTCTTATCATATCTTAAAAGGTGAGTGGGACTTTTTAAGATAACTTGCTTGGTTTGTATGGTGACGAAGACTTGACGACTCTAGTGAAGGGGTATGATCCATCTTCTTGTGCTTAATGCGTACATTTGCTATCACTTGAAGGAGTTACGTTATTGTGCTCAGTGTCTCATTGGATAAATCAATGAGGAGTTTGTCAAGAGGCTTTCACTACTCATATTTTATGAGTTCGACGTCACGTGGATAGTGCAAGACATAAGATGCAAGTTTGGGAGATTCCACTTCTTCATCAAATCAGATATATTTGATTTTCTTCATCAGTGATCACTCCATGGAGCCAAATTGATTAAGAATTAAAAGTGTTGCTCTTACACTTTGTGTTGGTATGCTTATTTGTTTCTGCTGATCAATACTGCTTATGTATGGATTCTGCTGATGTGATATTTTGTTTCTGCTGCTCGTTCCTACTGCTTTCACTCTCGTTGCTGCTGTTTGTTAGTTAAAAAAAAAAAAAAAAAAAAAAAAAAAAAAAAAAAAAAAAATTGTTAGTTGGTTTCAGAGATGGTTAGTATATTTTTAAGGGGAAGCTTATTGTTCAAAAATACGTAACCATCTACATGCATCACTTGAGGGGAAGCGTTTACGAGATGCACAATTGTTTTGTAATATAAAAAAAATTATTAGACGATTACAAAAAGGGGAAGAAGAGTTATGATGCTTATTATTGGTGATGACATGTTTTAGTATTGTTTCTTCATGCAGATTGTTTTGTAATATCAAATAGGGGAAGATTGTTGGGAATTACAAGATTTGAAGATTACAAAACCCACAAGAAGAAATGAAGAAAGAAGAAACAATAGGGACCTAATATAAAATAGTTAGCTTTCTTAGTAAGCTAAGCATATTAGGGTTTGTAACCTCCCTCTATTATATAAAGAGGGTAGGAGTCTAGGGTTACAGATCATCCAATTAATAGAAAACTCTTTCAATGAGAGTCTAGACACACGATTATAGCGTGTGTATATTAGTAGTAGTAGTAGTTTATTTTACTTCAATAAAGAAAACCTTGAAGTAATATTGATTGTGTTCTTGTTCTTATTCCGCTGTGATTATCAATATTGCTATATCCTAGATGGGCTTGATCCTGATTCTACAGAGATCTTATTGAGATTCAATCCACGATCTTTAAACATTTTGATCACATTTTAATCACGTCTTCTCCCCCTCAAAAATAGCATGCAGTGATATTTTTGATTTCATCGGATTAAAATGAGAGCTTTTTGGAGAGATAGGTGGATTTTAGCATGAATTTGAAACATTTTTGTCTTTAATTTTATACTCCCCCTTAAATAAAGCATATTCTTTAAACATTTGAGTTTAAAATCATTTAAGGGTATAGAGGGAGTTCTCTTGAGCACAGAATTTGAGAAAGATTTTGAAAAATCTTGATCATGTGCTCAAGGTTTGTATTGTTTTGCCATTAACAATACGAGTTCTGATCGGAAATAATCAGAAGTCATCATTGTAGCGCGGGTTTCGTACTGAAGAATAGGAAAGCCGTCATTTAAGTGCGGGTTTCGTACTAAAATATACGAAAACCATCGTGAAGAAATTTTAAGAAACGACATGTTTTGGAAAAAAATTAAATGAACTCCCGCTCGAGCATCTGTACATGTCCGTATCATTGTTGAATGACATTTCTAGATACGTACAGAATATCGATTATATGAGAGACATGCCGTGTGAAGAATATTTTTGGTTTTTATATTTTTTACTGTTTTTGTATTTTTGAAATTTTCTATTTTTGTATTTTGTTTTTGTGGGTGTTTCAAATTTTGTATTTTCTTTTGTTGGTTTTTCAAATTTTGTATTTTGCTTTTTCCAGAAATATTTACATGCGAAGCTTTTTGAGATAAAATTCAAGAAGTTTCGAGAAGACTTTCTAACTCTTCGGGAGTTAGGCTTCGCATTCCAATTCGTCGAACTAAGTTATCAAACCTTTCTTTTAGAAGGGCTTTAGTAAATAGATCGGCGAGTTGGTATTCAGTCTTCACGAAAAATAATTCAACAGTACCATTCTCAACATGTTCCTTTATGAAGTGGTAGTGGACTCTAATTTGCTTGGTCTTGGAATGTTGAACTGGATTGCACGAGATGGCTATGGCACTTTTTGAGTCTAGATAGGTATGTGGTCGAAAGAGTAGCCATAATCTGTGAGTTGTGTCCTCATCCATAAAACTTGGGCACAACACGCAAATAGAGACACATACTCGGCTTCTGCGGTTGATAATGCCGTATAGTCTTGTTTCCTTGATGACCAGCCTACTAGCTTTTCTCCCAGAAATTATGCTTCGCCTGATGTACTTTTTACTGTAACTTAGCAACTAGCATGGTCGGCATCTGAAAAGGCTGTTAGATTAAACTCCGAATCCTTCGGATACCAATGTCCCATGTTAATGGTTCTTCGTAGGTATCGAAAGATCCGTTTAACCTCTTGGAGGTGAAGTTCGGTAGGCCTTGCCTGAAAGCGTGCTAATAAACAGACAACAAAATGTATATCGGGTCGACTAGCAGTTAAGTACATAAGAGACCCAATCATGCTCCGATATTTCTTCGGATCGATGGGTTTCCCATATAAATCAGCACCTATTTTGGGTGAAGTGACCAATGGAGTACCAACAGAGTCACAATTTTCCATTCCATGTTTCTTTAAAATCTCAATTGTATATTTAGCTTGATTTATAAAAATACCACGTGGGGATTGATGAATTTGTAAACCAAGAAAGAATTTTAGTTCCCCCATCATGGACATTTCAAATTTGCTTTTCATGAGATTTGCAAAATGTTTTGAATGTTTCGGATTAGTGGACCCAAAGATTATGTCATCCACGTAAATCTGAACAATTAAAATGTCATCTTTGATTTTTCTTGTAAACAAGGTCGGGTCAATTGTTCCTTTGGTGAAATGATTATTCAGCAAGAAAGATGATAATTCATCATACCACGCCCTTGGGGCTTGTTTCAAACTATATATAGCTTTATTTAGCTTGAAGACGTAGTCCGGATGATCTTTGTCAACAAATCCATCTGGCTGACTCATGTACACCTCTTATTTCAGAGTTCTATTCAAGAATGCTGTCTTGATATCCATCTGATAGACCGTGATGTTTTTGTGAGCCGCGTATGCTAAGAAAATCCTGACCGCCTCAAGTCTAGCTACTGGCGCGAATGACTCATCAAAATCTATCCCCTCTTCCTGTCTGAATCCCTTGGCCACTAGACGAGCTTTGTTGCGAATGAAAGTCATTTCTTCATCCTTTTTGTTTTCCATAACCATTTAAGATCAATGACGAGTTTGTCGATTGGTCTCGGCACTAAATCCCAAGTGTCATGTAATTTATATTGGAGAAGTTCTTCCTGCATCGCTTCAATCCATGCATTATCTGTCATCGCTTCCTGAATGTTCTTTGGCTTTTTTAGACTGACTGAGCAGGCGAAGATGCACATATCACAATCGGTGGCGAGTTGTCTTCTCGTCTGTACTGGCCTTGAAGGTTCACCAATAACATGTTCTATTGGATGGTCTTTAGTCCACTGTAACGTTGAAGGGTACCTTGGATTTGACGAATGCGTGTTGGATGGTTCTTGTAACTTAGAAGAAGATTCAGCAGATTCCGTTGCAAATGGGTTTTCAAATGGTTCTTCTTCTAACACAACATCGTTTTGTTGTTGTTCTTCTTGAATTGGTGTTGTTTGGTTTTGCTCATCAACTCTTGGTAAAACAATCTCAATTACTGGTGTGGGTGGAGTAGATGTTGATGATGTTGAGGGAGTTGGTGCGTCAGCTTCGATTGTGGTAGATGCATCTTGTGGTGGTGGTGGTTGATGTTGTTGAGCGTGTGCAGCGGAATGTTGTTGTGATGCATTTGTTGAAGCTCCACCATAGTACTCATCATACATAAACTCGAAGAAATTTTCCAGTTCTTGATTTGTTGGTTTGTCAGTGTTAGTTGACTGAGCTCTTTGGGGTACGAGTCCTGAACTGATATGTCCAGAAATCTGATTATTTGGTGCGGGTCCTAATCTTGTATGATTAGAAGTCATCGGGTTAAGCGCAGGTTCTAGAGCGAGTCTCTCAGAAGCCATTTGTGAAATCTTATCAAATTTCACATTCATCGTCTCCATTACTCTTTTAGTTCTTTTGTTATACACCCTGAATACCCTCGAGTTTTCTGAGTAACCAATGAAGATACCGATATCACCCTTAGCTTTCAGCTTCCCCAGATCTTCTCTGTCATTCGTTAGATAGCACAAAGCGCCAAATACATGAAGGTAAAAGATATCGTGTAACGATCAAAAACACTATTCAGGAGGTCGGGGATGCTCGAAATAAAGGTTAAACATGGAAATATTAGATTAAAGAATGGGGGAAGGTGTGTGTGAATTCTAGAGAGAGAAACAAGAATAACACACACACCTCCTTATTACAAATGAACATCCACCCTTCCTTGTTGAGACAAGTAAGGTATTTATAGCAACTAGGTGACGCCCTAATGCTATCTTTATGGGCTTTCGGTTGGGCTTGAGGCTCATGGGCTATACATTAGTCATTTAGACTACACAAGCTAACTTATCTATTCTAGTCCACAAGCCCAACTCGTTGACTAAATGCAATTCCTAATTATGACATAACTTTATGGCTAACATATCGGGTTTTCTGTTGTTCACTAATTGATATGGGGTTTTATTGAATCTTGGATGGATTAGGGAACGGTTTTGAGTAAAACAAGCAGTGGCAACAGCATCAGCCCATAAGAATAACGGTGCACTGGAATAAATCAGCATTGTACGAGCAGCTTCTACAAGAGTTCTATTTCTTCTTTCAACTACTCCGTTCTGCTGTGGAGTTCTAACAGCAGATGTCTGGTGAGTGATTCCAGTTTCTTCAAAATACGTTCTTAACTCCTGATTAGTGAATTCCGTGCCATTGTCAGTTCTTACAATCCTAACTGGAGCTTGAAGTAAAACTTAAATTCGCTTCAGAAAGGTGATGATTATGCCTGGTGCTTCATCTTTTGACCTAAAAAACCTTACCCATGTATATCTTGAATAGTCATCGACGAGAACAAGAATATACTTTTTCCCATTGATACTCTCAACTCTCATTGGGCCACATAAGTCCATGTGCAACAAATGTAACTTATCCACCGAACTGGGTACAGTTTTAGGTTTGTATGTTGCCCGTTTGCTTTTGCCTTGCTCACAGGATGGACATAGGTGTTCTTTGGTGTATTTGAATTTAGGGAGACCGGCGACGATGTTGTCTTTAGCAAGTTTAGTTAATGTGTCGAAGTTGAGATGGGATAAATGTCTGTGCCACAACTAAGACTTAGTTTTGTCAGCTTTTGTCATAAGACAAACGGGTGATGAAGAGGCCATTTGGTTAATATTGATAGCATAGAGATTGGTTCCACGGTTTCTAGTTAAGAGATCATCTCCAATCAAGTTCCTAATGAAGCAAGTATTTTTCCTGAAAGCAACCTCTAAATCTGCGTCACAAAACTATCCATCTGAAAATAGATTGTGTCCCAATCCTTCGACATAGTAAACCCGAGTGATTAAAAAATTCCCGAATAGCTACTACATGATCATTTCCAAACCGAACTGTTCCCATGAACTTCCATACAAAGTTGATCAGCAGCTTCAGATTCCCGGTCATGTACTTGGAGCAACCCGAGTCGACGATCCAAAGACAAATTTTGATAACCTGTCAAGAACAGATGATTTTTCATTTGGAAACCGTTTATCATTTGGTTCCATGGGGTTAGGGGTAACAGATGAATCATACTTAGCGAAGGTTTCTACTTGCTCTTTTGGAGCCATTCTTAATTTTCCATTCTCTAGTGTAAACTTTCTACCCGTTGGTTTCCAAAAGCACATCTTAAGATAGTTCCTAAACAAAAGACTACTAGTGGTTTTCCTAGATTTTGCAATAAGTCTTTGAATGTATCTAGTCTTAGCACAAGTTCCTAAAGGAACATCTTTCTTTGCAGGCTTATCATTCACATTTACAACATTAGAAACAATATCATCACACACATTTTCAGACAAAGATTTCTTGTTCATTAAACAAACTGATTCATTACATGCATTAGAAATATTTTCCTTAACATTACATCCTGATGACATATGTTTCTTATTCGAAAGCGATAAAGTCCTAGGGTGTTCTTCTACTTCTTCCGTTTTATTCTTGCTTTTACTCTTAGAGACAGACGAGACTCTATTCTTTGTATTGCTCCTAGGCTTTGGTCTGCTGCTCTTAGAGGTACTTTCTACTCCTGTAGAAGGTAAGGCACACGCATTAGGATCTATCTTGTTGTCCTTTGAATCAGTTTTAGCATTCCTAGTCTCTTTTGGATTATCTTTCACACTTTTGTCTATAGCCCTATATACTTGTGATGTAGAGGTAGACGCAGTAGTGGTACTAATCCTATAAAGTCCAGGTGCTATCACATTTGGTGTTTCGACAACTACTTTCTCTTTTCCTTTTTCTTTGGGCAAGGGTGATGGAGCACATTGGGAAATTGACATTTTTGGTTTAGCTTTAATTTCCTCACCCTTCCCTTTTTGACTCTCAAGCTGAGACTTCAAAAGATCAATTTGTTTTTGCATGTCTTTGTAAGAACGTTCATACGACAGTTTGTCATACTTGCATTCATCCTTTTTCCGATCCAGTTGTTTAAAATATGTTACATTTTCTTTTTCAAGCTTAGCAAACGCATTTTCATATTTTGAAACAATTTGAGAAGTTTCAGCTCGAAGTCTTTCATCATCCTCAACAGAATATGTTTGATAAATAATGGACATAATTTCAGTCGAGAGAGCTACTTCGGAGAGTATGTCATTGTGTTTTTCCAAAACTTTTATGTGTTCCATGTTTTCATTAGCTTCCTTTACCAAGGATTTGTGGTCCTTGACAAATTCGGCTGACTCTTTCAAAATTGCATTCTCAACATGGATTACTCTTGCATGAATTCCAGTTAATATGGGAGTAATTTCTGTTTCGAACATCTTTTTCTGTTCTGTTTGAAAACTTGAAAACCAGTCGTTGATCTTAGAGTTTGTTTTGGATGCCACAACCGTTTGAAGCATTTCAACTCTCTTTTTAAGATCATCCAAAAGTCGTCAAGCTTCACTTGTATTACAAGTGTTCTTAGAGGACATTTGTTCGATGTTAGAAAGATGTTTTGAAACAAATTTTCGTTTTGCTACAGCCACTGGTTTTTTGAAAAACAATGGTGACTCTTTTTGAACAAGATGAACTCCAGAAATTTTGTTAAGTTCATTGTAATCAATTGGTTTGATTTATGGGTTCATTTGTCGCATTTTGTTTCGACTCTCTTTGGCAAGCTCAATCGTTTCATAAGAATCATGAACCTCGGGAGGATCATGTATATCATTTATCACATTACCATTATATAGCACATTCTGTTTTTTCTGAGCTTTCTTGAGATAATAAGGGTTTTCGCAACCGATAGCCATTTTCTTCATTGTATGTAAAATCGGGTTTGGATCGTTAATTAACAAATTAATTGTTTGTGTAGAATGACCCGTTTTTACAAGCAACTCTTCCAACTTTTTAATGATTTCTTGTTTGTCAATGATCTCATCAAGAAAATCATTTTCTCGTTTTGAAAACTTTGCATGCAACTCTTTCTTTTCTTTTTCAAGATTAGAACAAGTTGATTTTTGTTTAGAAAGTTGGTTGGTTAATTCAGAAATTTCTTTCTTTAAAGATTTTATTTTCATGTTCAAATTGACATCAAGTGTGTCAAATTTGATTTGCAAATGTTTTTCTCTTAAAACAGAATCTCTATAACCAATTTCGAGTTCTGACTGTCGTTTGCTGTTAAATTCAAAAACTTGTTCACTCACCTTATATCTCTCAAGCTCAGCGGTCAATTTTTCATTCGCGGCCTTAACATCGCGATTGATCTTTTTGACCTTTTCAAAATCAATACTACAGTTTTGCAATAATGATTCAAATAAAGCACGTGTTTCCTCTTCATTCTTAGTATGCTGTGACTCGAAGCCTCCATTAGGATCCATATCTGGGGTTGCCAAATTAGTATTGCTACAAATTGGGGTGTCCATGTATGTATCATAAGTGAGATTAGGAGTCACATGATGCTATTCATTCTGAGGTGACATATCAAACATTTCATTATTGTGACATGTAGCATATGGTTGTACCTCAGAGATTCCATTGATATCATAAGTAGGAGGTGCTTCAGAATCCGTATCATATTTAACCTCCTGAAGATTGGCCACGAAAATGTAGTTGGCATCGATATCCTCCAGGTCTTCCATATCATCCATCAATGCCATGAAGTCATTCTCCTCTGCACTTAACTGAAACCCTGCCTTTGTCTTCTGAGCTAAGAGCAATGCTTTCTGCAGATACTCAACATCTTGCTTCTTTGGCTTTGTGGGACAGTTCCATGCCATATGACCAATTCCGTGACAGTTAAAACACTTTGTCACATTTCCCTGATTCATATTCCCAGCATTCCTAGCAACTGGAGCAGCAACATTCCCAAATTGATTCCCCATATTCTGACCCCTCTGATTTCCAACAAATTGTTCCCTCTGATTCCCAACATACTGCCCTGCATTTTGATTACGCATTTGGTAAAGAGGAGCATATCCCTGGTGATTCCCATAACCTCCAACCATATGTCCCTGTTGACCCATGTTGAAACTCGGCTGAGCAATCTGCCTGTTGCGAGTGTTCAAAGAAATCCTTTGGTTGTTGTTAGTGGGTGTGGAATAGGGTCCTTGTAATGCCTTTGAAAGTAGAGCAAATGCTTGTGACATGGCAGTAAGAGTTTCATCATTGTCATTGCATTCTTGTTCTTGGAATTGTGGGTGTTGTTGTTGTGGAATGACTTGTTGTTCTTGTGGGTAGAATGGTTGTTGTGGGATGTATTTTTGTTGCATGATGTTCTGAGTCGAAGTGGATGATGATGATGGTTGCGTATTCACTGTTGAAGATGTTGGTGCTTGAGCAATTAATGCTAGAGGATCATGTTGTTTGGCTATTTTCTCATTCCTAACTTCATCCGCCTCTTTCTGGTTTTGTTTCAAAAAGTCATAGAGTTGATCATAGTTCACTTCTTGAAGATTCTTTGTTTGGTTAACAATTGTGACATATCGTCCCCATTCCTCAGGAAGATTGTTAAGGAATTTGATGTTTTGGACAATCTGCCTTGGTGTTAAATTGTTCCTGATGAGCTCATTCATGAGAGTGCAAAACCTTGTGTAGTAAGATTCAATTGGTTCAGCTGGAGTGGATGTGAACTTCTCCCATTCAATTAGAAGCTTGTTTTCAATGTCTTGTTGTCCAATTTTCGTACCATGATAAAGCCTTCTAACTCGTTCCCACATATCATAAGCAGTTTCACAACTGTCAACAGCACACAATATTTCTCGTGGTAAACCAAGTTGAATTAAGTGCATGGCTAAGTCATCTGCTTCAATTTGTTTCCAATCCTCTTCAGTGTATTCCTCTTCTTTTTGTTAACGAAAGGATGGTGGAATGAGAGGTGTATGATTTGGATCACCAGCTACTTGAATCTGACGAGGCTTGAACGGACCATTCTTGATGGAGTTAATCAAGAGTCTACCTTGACCATTAGGTTTGGTTTTCATGTAACGGATCATACGACTTGTCCATGGAAGATAACCACCTTTTTCTAGCATGGGAGGACGGTTTTCTGCACCGGCTGCATGAATATCTTGTTGAGTAGTCATTGTTGATGTTGATTCAGTTGATTCAAGATCGTTGCAAAGAAATAGGTGTTGTGGTTGTTGAAGGTTAAGTTTTGTTGTTGTTGAGAAGTCTTGGTTCTTTGTTGATGATCGTTGAAGATACAATTTAGATAAACGAAACAAATTAAATAAAGTTACTAAATTTGACTAGAATATAATTTAGAAAATATCAAAAGTTCACAAATTCGACAAAAGTTATGTAAATTAAAATTTAGATAAAATGACAATTTCTATAGAAATTTCAATTTAACCAAAATTTATACAAATTATGGGAAAATATCAATTTAGATAGAATTTATCTGATTTATATAAATTGGTAATTTATATAAAAATCTAACTATTTTATACAAAATAGTAGATATCCGATTTTTGAAGTTTACACACTTATACAAGCGAGAAAATACCGAGTTCACTTTCGGTGTTGTAGAAATTACATTCGAATCAAATTTATAAAAGTTATTTAAGTTGAAAATCGTTTAAATGAATTGCGAGGGGCTGATTCTGTCAAACTTGCAAAGTTTATAAAACTGCCTTAATTGCGATAACTTAGTCTGGCAGGAATTGCGATAAAAATGGCCTTTTTCAATTGCGATAAGAAGCAGTCTTCACAATTGCGATAAAAGTAACTTGGCTCAATTGCGATAAAACTGGTTTTGACAGTTGCGATAAAAAGACTTAATCACAATTATGATAAAGAGACTTTCCACAATTTCGAAAAACCCCAATCTATCGCAAATCAATTGCGACAAACCCCAAATTATCGCAAATCTTATACAAAAGTTGGATATTTTCACAAGTCGACTAGAACCACTTTTTATCAATTTTCTTATACAAGAGAATTGATAAAAAAAAATCCAACGTCACTATGTAGATTCGAACTTGAGCCTTTTTAGCACTTTATCCACGATCACAAACAGCCAAAAACGCACGTTAAACCCAAAAAGCTTAAAGCTTTTAAAACCAAATGTTACTATAACGCCTTAAGAATTAAAAAAGCTATCACCTTTTTGCTAAAAACCTCACGTACAAAGCAAAACACAATAAAAGCTTGAACCTTTTTATTAAAAACCTCTCGTAAAATCAAATGAAGGACAAAAACTACACGATTTGATAACAAAAACGTGACTATTAAGCTTTAACGAACCACAACTAAATCCTACTTCAATGTTTGGCGAGTGATACCACTTGTAATGCTTAGAAACCCTACTTGAATCAACCTTAAACTACAACCTATAACTATATAAAACCGTGTGACACTCAAAGACTAGAATATGTAAAGATGAAGAGAAAGTGTGGATCATATGGATTAAACATGAACCAAATGATTATATTAACTTAGGAAGGAAATACAAACACTCACATAAAGCACACACACTCTCACACCTTTACATAACAATGAGGCACTCTTGAAATGGTGAGAGTGTGTGGTATTTATGCAAGAAATAGGGCGCCCTAATGGGCTTGGAGTGGGCTCGGTGTGGGCTTAGGTGGGTTGGTTTACTAAGTAAACTTTTCTGTTCTATAACAACACCAAAAGCCCACTCTCATTTTATACATGGACATCTACACGACACACACTTTCTAAAGATACAAAATGACCATCACTTTTATTAAATATAAATGCTAACAGATATTAATGTAGAAACTTCTTGATTGTGTCTAAACCTTTTAAACAATCTGAACATACATATCAGCCAATTAGGGTTTCTTAATTTGAGGTTTTATATATGTAAGCATTTTTGTAACACCCCAACTCGGAATATGGCAGCGGAACATAGTTAGGGGTATTACTCGAGGGGTAGTGAGTCAAAATCATAGATAAACAATCTCATACGAGACGTTTTTAATAAAACACCACATTCAAATACAAAGTTCAAACTTTAGAGTTCCAAAGACTCATAATACATTTGGTAGCGGAAAAAGAAATAGTTTTGCAGCGGAAAAATAAAGTAGTTTGCAACAGAAATTAAGATAGAAATATCATAACATAACCCACAGAGATAGCCATTCAGAACCTCCAGCCCTTCCTCGTGCACGCTTCAGAAATCAATTACCTGAGATTAACATGCTAAAAAGTTAACACAAAGGTTGAGTGTAATCCTTAGGTTTGAATAAATAACAGTTGAGCACAAGAATTTTAGTTTTGGGTGCCACATATTCAATCAGGATAACCTTCGTATATATATTAGCTAAGCTCATGACACAAAATGCGTTAATCGGCACCAGCAATCCTGGCGTAAATCAATAATAACCGCGGAATTTCATAATCATAATATTTGCCCTTCAGTAGGTATCTTGCCAAATACCTAGGTACTCGAATACAGTACACCCGTGTTGCCTACCTGGTCAACAGGGGTGGGATGGTCAATCCTATAGGCCTATAAACTATAATCGCGCTCACCCGCAGGTGATTAATGGTTCATGATCGAGGGACTTGCTTTTGGCAAGGGAGGTACTTAGCATTCATAACAACAGTCAGGATATAGCATACAAATAAACAATTGTGCTCAGAAAATAGTAAGTAGCATGTAATCTCCCCCACGGGATTTATAAACAGTTAAAAGTATTAAAAGTGGGGCTATGAATCACACCTTAGTCACAGAGAATACGAGATAAACAATCAGATGGAATGGCACAACAAATGAACCTCAGCACAACCTAACCAATTAAATGACATAACTCAAATATAATATCCGAAATGATTTAATAAATAATACTCGTATAAAAGGTTTTAGTTTAAATGGCGTTTGAAAGAAAATACGTTTAAGTCTCGTGTGGAAGACAAGATAGGATAAAAAGATGACAGTCGGCGAAAACGAACGAACACTTAAGAAAGATGAGGGAAAGAGAAAAGAAGGAATATGAAAGAAAGAAAGAAATTAGAAATAATAAATAACCAAACAAACGACATCGATAGATAGTTTCTTTTCCCCGTTTTTCCCAAAATAATTGTTATAATCGTTAACACATAAGAGTTTTGAAAGGTTTTGGAATATTTAATAAATCACAAATAGTTTAAGTTTATAAAACATTTTATGAAATTTCGGCATGAAGTGCCCGTTTATAAAATATTTCCAAGTCATACGACTTATTTGAATATTCCAATTATTAACCAGTTTTACAAATTTAAATATATAATTGGAAATATCATTCGCGTGAATATTAGTTGTTTAGTTTTATCGACCATTTTGTATTGTTCGGGTCCAGGTAGGTTAAGCTCTTATGAGTCTAACGTACCCTTCCGTCTCATGTACCAAAGGGTCCATAATAGTCAAAATAATTAATATCGTAAATCCAATACGTCCAATCCTTGTCCACAACATTACATCATTACAATATTATTTAAATCCAATCGATGAATATTAGTTATCTCACATGTGTTGCAAATTATCCCATAACGTTTCAAATATTCCGAAACATTTCATATCGATCACAAGTAAATAAATAACGAACGAATAACTAATAAACGTCTAACATAAATAAATATAACACGACTCGACGAAATATAATAAATAACAAAACCGACACGACGATAGTAAATTTATAAACAACGACGACAAGTTATTAAACTTATCCGTGACTCACCACGAGTCACGGCTCGACCCAATCCAAGCCGTTGAGGCCCTCGGCTAACCAAATCCGAACACAAACACAACCATTTCCACTTATCTAAATCCTACTCTAACTCTTTCTCATATATCAAAATAAGTTTTTCCATTTATCATAATTTATTCAAAACCCGCAAACACCATTTATTATTAACCCTAACCTTAAATTTTAACACAAATCTTATATCAACTTTTAAAAAATATCCAATGACATAAATCAAACCGAACTGCCGTATGTTCATCTCAACGAAAATCCAATCAAACATCACCACACTAACTCTAAACCTTCACAACTCGACTTGCCGTGACTCGCCGTGAGTCACGGCTAGACTATATCTTGACTGCCGAGAGCTGCCACAACAAACTGACCACAACAACACCAAAACTATATCACTAACTAATCCTAAACATCACCTCGCCTTGCCGTGATTCGCCGTGAGTCACGGCTTGGCCTTTCCTTGACTGCCGAGACAAACAAACCCAACCGGACCTCAAATCTCATCAAACTCAAACAAAACAATAATATCACAACTCAATAAATAACAACAGAACAATAAAACAATCAAAATACTCAAACCCTCACCGAGTTGACTCGGTGGGTTGACAAGTTGACTGAGTCAACGAGTAGGTGAGGGGGAGGGTTTCCACACGAGGGGTTTTACACCATTATTATAACCATTTTTTTATTATTAAAACATATTATTATTCGGTATAAAAAAAATACGAATTAGGGTTTGATAAATGTTAAATAAAAATAAGAAATAGTGGCCGTGAAGGGGTTTTACCAAGAAGAAGATGGAGGGGAGGGTGGTGGTGGCTTGCGGTGGTGATGGCAGGAGGTGGTGGCGCGTGGGTGGTGTTGTGGTGGGAGTAGAAGGCTCAAAAACTCCAGAAATACAATAAACTAGCCGATCTAATGATTCGACAAAGAAAAAGGGTCACCGGAAAATTTTCCGGTGGTCAGAAAATATGGAGATGGCCAGACTTTAAGGTCGTCGTCGGCTAGAGAGAGGGAGAAGAGAGAGAGATATATATGAATAGTGAATGAATTATTATTAATATTTGAGGTTTATATATTTTTGAGAGAGGGGGTGAAATAAAAATTAAAAAGTGAGGGGAGTGTATTGAAAATAGGGGCGGAGGGGGTGAAACTGCCAATGTAGCTAATCTTTTGACTCAAAAATTAATGAAACTTGCGCCATTGTTCACGAAATATTTTTTCCAATAAAAACGAGTATAAATTTGCAATACTTTCAAAAATTAATATTTTTGACAAATACGATACGTTTCGTGCTTTCTAGGTTGTGCCGGTTCACTAATAGGGACAATATTCTTGTTTCTCGCAATATCTCTCATTTCTCAAGCCCAACAAGTATAATGAAAAGTTTAAGTTCTCAGGTAATGCAAAGTTTTAAAATGATTGGCTTGAAAAAGATTTGAAAAATTACCGGGGGTTACAGCACATACACCATATCGGGAAATCCGTCCCAGATTTCAGTTTAACTTATCAGTCCCGGTTTCGAAGAGGTGAGGGTATTTGCGTTTGAACTGGTCCTCGCGTTCCCAGGTGAATTCGGGTCCTCTCTTGGAATTCCAGCGAACTTTCACAAGAGGAATTTGGTTCTTCTTCAGTCGTTTGATCTCACGCTCCATGATCCCTATCGGCTTTTCAATAATGTTCAGTTGTTCATCAACTTGAATCTCATCGAGTGGAATCACGGCTGTCTCATCGGACAAGCATTTCTTCAAATTAGACACGTGGAATACAGGATGTACTCTACTAAGCTCAGGAGGCAATTCCAGTCGATAGGCTACAAGACCAACCCTGTTCAGAATCTTGAACGGTCCAATGTACCTTGGGTTTAGCTTTCCGCGTTTGCCAAATCGTATCACACCTTTCCACGGTGAGACTTTTACCATAACTCTGTCTCCAACCTGAAACTCCAGTGGTTTGCGTCTTACATCCGCGTAGCTTTTCTGTCGGTCTCGCGCGACCTTCAGTCGGTCTTTAATCTGCACAATCTTTTCTGTGGTCTCACGAACAAGATCTGGTCCGATGAGCTGAGCTTCTCCTACCTCAGCCCAACAAATAGGTGATCGACATTTCCGGCCATACAATACCTCAAACGGTGCAGCCTTAATACTTGCATGATAGCTGTTGTTGTATGAAAACTCAACCAATGGCAAATGGGTATCCCACCCATTTCCAAAGTCAATCACGCAGGCTCGGAGCATATCCTCCAGTGTCTGAATTGTCCTTTCGCTCTGGCCATCTGTCTGTGGGTGATATACAGTGCTCATGTCAAGGTTTGTGCCAAAGAAATCTTGAAGCGACTGCCAGAAATTAGAAGTAAACCTGCTGTCTCGGTCAGAGATGATAGATATGGGAGCTCCATGTCTCGATACTATCTCCTTCACGTAAAGCCTTGTCAACTTATCCATGCTGTAATTCTCCTTGATTGGTAGAAAATGTGCTGATTTCGTCAATCGATCGACTATGACCCATATATCGTCAAAACCAGTTGTAGTCCTTGGAAGTTTCATGACGAAATCCATCGTGATCCGTTCCCATTTCCACTCAGGAATCTCAGGATGTTGTAGGAGACCAGACGGTTTCTGATGTTCGGCCTTAACTTTTGCACACGTCAAACACCTTCGAACATAATCAGCAACTTCAGCTTTCATATTCGGCCACCAGTATAGTTCCTTGAGATCATGATACATTTTGTCGGATCCTAGGTGAATGGAATACTTTGACTTATGAGACTCGTGCATAATCAAGTCTCGCAGTCCTCCATAACGTGGCACCCAACTTCTTCCTTTAAAACACAATGTTCCGTCTGAACGCCTCTCAAACTTCTTCTGTATCATGCCATCCAGACTCTCACTCTGGAGATCTTCTTGTTTCACTGCTTCTTCTTGAGCAAGGAGAATTTGAGCGGGAAGGTTCGAATTGATGGTCATAACTAAAGCTCGAACTCGTAGAGGTTTCAATCGTTCCTTATGGCTTAAGGCATCAGCCACAACGTTTACCTTTCCTGGGTGATATTTGATCTCACAATCGTAATCACTTAGAGTTTCTAACCATCGCCGTTGTCTCATATTCAGCTTCTTCTGATCTAGGATATGCGGAAGACTCTTGTGATCGGTGTACACGACACACTTCGTTCCGTATAGGTAGTGCCTCCATATCTTGAGTGCAAAAACTACTGCACCCAACTCTAAATCATGTGTAGTGTACTTCTCCTCGTGGGTCTTAAGTTGTCGGGAAGCATATGCCATGACTTTCCCTTTCTGCATCAAAACTGCTCCTAAATCATGATATGACGCATCACAGTATACCACAAAATCTTCTACTCCGTCTGGCAACGCCAAAATCGGTGCACTACACAGCTTTCGCTTTAGAATCTGGAATGCTTCTTCTTGATCGTCTCCGCATTCATACTTCTTATTCTTCTGAATCAATGCAGTTAATGGCTTAGCAATCTTGGAGAATCCCTCAATGAATCTCCAGTAATACCCAGCCAATCCCAAAAATTGCCGGATCTATGTAGCATTAGAAGACGTTGGCCATTTCTCAATAGCTTCAATTTTCGCGGGATCCACATGCAACCCTTTGTGTCAATCACATGGCCAAGAAATTGTACTCTGCGAATCCAAAATTCACACTTAGAGAATTTGGCGTACAATTGTTCTTCCTTGAGTAATTTGAGAATTGCCGTCAGATGTTGCTTATGCTCTTCTTCAGTCTTGGAGTAGATCAAGATATCGTCGATGAAGACTATGACAAACTTGTCCAAGTATGATTTACACACTCGGTTCATGAGGTCCATGAACACAGCCGGTGCGTTTGTCAAACCAAACGGCATTACCTTGAATTCATAGTGGCCATAACGAGTCCTGAACGCCGTTTTGGGAATATCCTCTTCCCGGACTCTAAGTTGGTGGTAACCTGACCTCAGATCTATCTTCGAATAGTAATCTGACCCTTGCAGCTGGTCAAACAGATCATCAATTCTTGGTAACGGGTGGCGATTCTTCACCGTCAGCTTGTTCAATTCGCGATAGTCAATGCACATTCTAAATGTTACACCCGTACCCCGATAAGGTACAGCATGAGTATATAAAATGTTATGTGTTATATTTTATGAACTAGTTAAATAAAGAATATGTGGCCAAGTTAGGAAGGAATGGAACTAGGAGGACTAGCCTTGCCAATTAACCAAACTTATTCATACCAATGATTAAATAAGTCCAAGACTTAGAAAAGTCTGGAATTATCTTGGGATGTTCTTGAAAGTGGACACATAGAAGAGAAAAAGGGAGGGAAGCTGATCGGTGTGTAAAGTATATATATCAAATATACACGATACGTGCGAGTCAGCAAGTCAATTTTTTTAGGAAAAAGGTCAACGTGGAAAACTCACAAGTAAGGTATATGTGATACCGTGCAAGTGTTACCCGGGTCGTTTCCCAGCGAGGTGTGAATGGAGGATATTGTTTGAGGTTTGTAATTAAAATGCTTGAAAGTTGTATTTTCACCTTTTGTTTTGTTTTATATTAAACTAAAAGATTAAAGACTATTTTAAGTGATTAAAACTAGATTAATTAAGCAAAACTACAAAGTTAATAATGAACTCTAGAAAATAAGATAATAAAAAGATATGCTTGCTAAGTAATAATTAAACTAATAACAATTAATTCTACAATAGTAAAGAAAATATTAAACTAAGTATTTAAGCTAAAATGATAAAAAGGAAATAGAATAAGACCCGGTGATTTATACGAGAGAATAACCACCCGATCTTATAAACTAAATAAATGATTAAAGTTTATTTCTTTGTTAACTTTAATTTTTCTATATAGTTAATAAAGTTGAAAGCTTTGTTAACTAAATAGCTTAGTAAAAGTTATTAAAGTTGTAAACTTTAATGATTTTTATGCTTATAAGACCCTTAAGCTCCTCGCCTTAGGTCGCGAAAGATAAGAGATCAAAGAAAAACAAGAACTTTATTAAAGGTTAGCAATAATAAACAATAATAAGCAATACTATTATATGAAATAAGCTAAAAGTAGTCTAAAATGTAAAAAAGATTAAAACTTTATAACTAAAAACTATTAGATCTAGGTCCACCCGAAGCTAAGTTGCCCACTCCGAAGAATAGACGCGAATCGGGTATGTTTAAAGACTAGATCTAAATGAACAAGCTATTAAATAGCTTATTGTTCAAGAAAAAACAATAAAAACATATAAACTTTTATAAAAAGTAAAAGTGTAAAAGAGTGTGTGTGACCAATGTGTAAAACAAGATTTTACACTACACCATCATAAGACCTCTTTTATCATAAACAGGAATTAAATACTAAACATAAAGTTAAAACATAATATAAATTGAAAGTAATAACTATTGCAGAAAATTAAACTGAAGAGTGACTACTGTTATTCTAATTCAAGGAAGTACAAATGAAAAATAATGAAGAGAAAATTAAAAGATACTTGAATGCATAAAGAACTGAACTGAGTAAAATAAATGTCAAAAGAGAATACAAGCTAAAGACTGCTAAAATACTGAAGAGAAATAAAATAAAATCTACGGAGTATCTTAAAAAAAACTGCTACTAAAAACTAAAAAAAAAAAAACTAAACTTTCTCTTGGATCAGCGCCTCTATTTATAGGCCAATGGAGTCGGTTAGTTTTTTCAAGCCATGCCACGTGTCGGATTATGGTTGGCTGGAGAAATTGAGTGCGTCTGAGAGTGGCTGAGGAGCATGGTCACGCGCTTGTTGGAATTAATTTAGAGTGTGATCTTCACGTGTATAATAGCAGCATCATTGTAATATCTCTTTGCTATCTTGACTTTTTCAAAATTATTTTTTTTTCTTTTTGCTTTCACGTGGGCTGCCATCATGTACTCTTCTTTTATTTCATTCTTTCTTTTCCTCTTGGACCTCTTCACGTATGCACAAGACAATATATTGTGCTATCACCAAAAATAGTGGGACCCACCACTACTTGACATGGATTTAATTTCATCTTTGGCCTCACTTGTCACTTTATACCCCTGGCTTCACTTTTAGTCCTTATCTTCTTTAAACTTCATATGAATTAAACACCTTTGGTCCCTCATCGTTCTTTATATTTAATTCATTGGTCCTTAAAATAAATCATCTTTAAATTTCTCTTCTTTTGCCTCGATGCTCCAAATAAAATTATCCTTGGTCTCGTAATTTTGTGCTCTTTTCAATCTCGTGCTCGTTTTTGTCCATTTTGCCTTTCTTTTTGTCTATTTCTCACATATCCGTACCTGCACATGTACAAACACCAAAACAAGCATATATATGGCATTTTTTATATGTTTTTGGTCTATTTGGTGTCTTTTATGGGTGTAAAATGATGAGTATTTACACACTCATCAATCCCCCACACTAAACTATTGCTAGTCCCTAGCAATCCGATCATATAAAGCAATGAAAGGATCAAAAGAATACCAAGCATACCCCGTTTTGATATATATATATATATATATATATATATATATATATATATATATATTTTTTTTTTTTTTTTTTTTTTTTTTTTTTTTTTTTTTTTTTTTTTTTTTTGATGCAAGAACAAAAATAAATAACATGCTTGATTTTTGAAAATGGTATCATGGAACGGGATTCACACAAAATGGGTGTCTCCAGGGAATTGAAATCGTCATCCTCTTTTTTATACTCCCAACTAAGCTTAAACTCAATGTGCAAATGTTTTTGTAAAATGCTAACACTACTTATACAAATAATCTATGTAAGCCGAGACTTAACTTTTCACTCCCACATTTATTTAAGTTAGGTGAATGTGCTTGATTTTCAAAATTTTGATCACAAAAATCGACGTTTTTATAAGATTTTGACTAATACTAGTTGAAAGATAGATTTAAAATTTACAACAAGCAAGTTTCAAAACTTTATTCAACACATCAAAACTTATTGCATTTTGCAATATCATTCCATTTTATGTTATTTTTTTCTTTTCATTTTTTTCATCATTTTTTTTTTACTTGTGCAACATAAACTAACGGAGTTTCACGGGAACCAAGACCTTACACCTTTTGGAATAAAGGATCCAAGGGCCGTTACAACGGAGAGTTCCAAGACTCTAAACATTCCTGAAATGAGGATCCAAGGGTGTTAGACCAAGACCTCACACATTTCTAAATTAGAGGTCCAAGGGCCGGTGTAAGAGGGTAGCCAAGACCTAAACGCCTTCCGGAAATAAGGATCCAATGGCCGATCTTGAACCGTAGCTTTTTTAGCACATATATTTATTACTTAACTTTTGCAACTTTCAAGCAACGTATCGCTTTTATTTTGCATTATTATGACATATGTTTTTTTCGAAGTTTAAATAAAGCTTTGAACTAGTATTTTTCAAAATCGTATAGAAAAATGATTTTGTGTCTTCAAATGTTTGAAAATAAGCACTTATTAAGTCAGATTAGTTATCTCCTGGGAGGAAAAGCCATAGATTACTTATATAAGCTCTAAAGAAAACCAACTATTCTACGCTTAGCATTTTCATTTGCACATATCGTAAAACCTTAGTCTAACCGTTAAGGAAGCAGCCAGATCAACACTCTGGCAGATTCGGGATTCCCTTTGTTCTAACCTAATCAAGACTAAACACTTCTATTTTTTCTTTCTTTTTTTTTTGTGCAAAGCACTTCTTTTTCATGCAATTTTTTATTTAAAAACAAAAAAGTTTTAAAATTTTGGCCAAAACGGGGGTACTAGGGCACTAGAAGGTACATATGTGACAAAATTCGCGAGAATTCCCCCCCACACTTAGTATTGAATATTGCCCTCAATATTCAAAGTACCGGCTATTATGCCGACATGTTGAACGTAAAAAGGTAATACTAATAGCCAAGTGTGTGAAAAAAATCTTTTTCACAAACAGGATTAAAAAAATATCCCTATATAATCGTTAGCAAAAGGATAGGATATTGGGCGGCTGGATTGAAAACAGGCGCATCAATCATCACAATCCAAGGGAAACCTGAAAATCAGAGCAAACAACACACAAAAGCCAAGCACAGTGGGATTCCCCCACACTTAGTGTCAGAAAATAGAAAGAAGTCAGAAACATGGGTTGTCACCCATGTGGTGCTAATGTTTTTGTTAACCGAGTCACTAGCTTGACTCGACCCCGAATTCATTGGTTCATGGGGAAGCAAGTGGAAGAAACAATCTCAATCGGACTTTCATTCAATGTGTTTGGATAAACATTTGAACATAAGAAAGTTCCACACCGACGAGATACCCACGGTATTTTAATAGTAGAAACTATAAGGGATGATACCGGGGTCAAAGATAGTGTCCTCATTCCCGTAGGAGAAAAGGGAAAGAGAAATCACACCATATGTGAAGAATGGTAGAAAGGTGTGTATCTCAATGAGAATCCATTCTTCGTCCGTAAAAGGAGAATCACTATCTGCTTGAACTTGTAGCTTAACCTTGAAGCTTATATGGTCATTTTCAACAAAACTCCGGGAGGGTGGGTTGGAGTTATGTCATTAGCATGTAAATTCTTCAAATCAAGAATACCTCCCCCCGGGTCAAGATCAAGATCAAAATGATCATACTCTGGAAGAGATATGATATGAGAGAAATCATCTGAGAACTCCTCATGATCAAGATTGGAACTAAACGAATCATACTCGGGAAGAGAGGAAAAAGCAAGAGACGTGGTTATGCCACAACTCGTCTCTTCAATATGATCGATATCGAAGCAAAACGATTTATAAATTGAAAGAGAAAGACCGGGATGAATAGTGGGACTGCCACTATTTTCTTCTGCCGTATCAGAGATAAAAATTTCATATTCGGGTATAGATTCCTCGAGCTCGGGCTCCAGAGGATCTGATGGCTCATCCATGTTAACATTCTTTGGAGGGAGAGATGGCGACGGTTCTTCGTTCAATAATTTTTCAAGAAAAAGGATGTCCCCCTCCGAATCAAAGTAAGTATCATCAATTTTTGTCGAGATTGAATCATCACTAGCAAGAAAAGCATCGACCTCATCCAAAAAGAAATCACTTCCCTCAACCGGTGTAAGAGAAGGGTAGGAAGAGTCGGAAATAATCGGATCAGGAGATGAAATAGGATTGTTATTTGAAGAGAATTTAGTTCCATCCACAGAATCAACAATCTCAATACGATAAACCGATTCCGGAGGTGGGACAAGTGGTGTGCTCTTAGAGCTAGAAATTTTCACCACTTCCGTTGTGGTCTCCGATTCTTGTTCATCGATCATAATCAAAAATACTCTTAACTTCCGTAGCACAACTCTCAAACCATTTGCTCGAACCAGGGGTAATTTTCATCGCTTTGAGCTCAACACGTTTATTTGAAGTACTCTTAACCGTGAATTTTGAAAGTATCGACTCACGTCTTTTGGAAGCAATTATGGTATCAGATTTTTGATCAATCGTAGCAACGTTGCATTTGGTGGTTAGAGATTTAGAGCCCTGATTAATGTTAAATGTGACTTCTTCATTATCAACTCGTATGGTTAATTCTTCGGCGTATACATCGATGAGAGCACGACTCGTTCTTAAGAAAGCTCTCCCCAGAATGAGTGGATGATGAAGCGAAAAGTGTACCGCTTTTAAGGGGTCATTTAAGCCCTAAATCGTATTTATTTGATCAAATATTGCCCTAAATCGTTCCTTTTGTCATTTTAGGTACTTTTGGGAAGAAATCTGGAAAATGAGGCATTTTGGACGTTTTTGGAGCATAAAAGTGAAGAAAACGACAAAGTCTCAAAAATCGGCTAAAAGTTACCCTTGACGGCGTCAGATTTTACTCTGGACGGCGTCATGGCTTGGCAAGAAAAGGTGGACGTGAAATTTTACTCATGATAAGCCAGTGAAAATTGCATGTGAATTCTGACGGCGTCACGCTTTAACCTGATCAAGGGCGTCACGGCTTAAATCAAAGAGGGAAGGCGTCACGTTCAAGAGCTGACGGCGTCAAGCCTTGATAAGCCAGAACGGATTTTGGAGAGCTAAAGAGGGACGGCGTCAAGAAGGCCATCCGGGAACCCTAGAAGCGGCGAGGTGACGGCGTCACACTCCATAAGGTGACGCCGTCAGATGTAAAAATCTATATATAGTTTTGCAATTCTTTGTCATTAAGAGAGGACTTACTGTGGAATTTTTGGGAGAAAACCCTAAGACGATTTTAGCATCTTTTTCAAGGCTTTTTGCCTTGAGATCTTCCATGTTACATTGAAAGATAAGTTATCAATTAATCATTCAATATGTCTATGTGTTGTTTGATTTTATCTTGTTCTTGTCTTTTGTTTAACATGTTAGGCTAGATTTATCTTGTGTTTGCTTAGATCTAATGAAACCTAGCTATTGATTATTGGTTATTAGTGTGTTATTAGTTGTATTGGATGATTGTTTATCTATGTTAGGCTTAAGAAAACTGGCTAACTTCCTATTCGGTAACTTGCTTGAACGTCTTAAGAAACATGAACCAAATGCGTACTAAAGGTTTTTATGGTTGTATTTAATGCACAAGCGAATTCTAGTGATCCCATGTTAGGAGCTTCCTAGCCGGCTCGACATAGGAGTGAAGTAGGAGCTTGTAGAGTTGGGGAAGTACGTACGCCACCCCACGATTGGTATTAAGGAATACACCCGTCATCCACGCGACTAATACACACTAATCAACCGGTAAAAGATAGTTAGGGAGTAAGGAAATCTAAGTAAACACATTTCTCTACACATAAGTTTCTCACCAACATTTTATTTTCAGTTATTTATTTTATTTGCATTTGTAGTTATTTGGGTTAGTTGACTAGCAACTAATTCCGCCCACTCCTTCAAACCCGAGATTTTACTTGCTTTCATAAAAATATAAAAACATAAAAAAAGAATCTTCCTCAACCCTTAGACCTATTAGAGTAGTTTTTCATACCTAACGAACACTATTCCCTGTGGAGAACGATCAATCCCCCGTACTTACCACTACACTATACTACATCGGTCAGGTACACTGCCTGGTGGGGTTGTAAGCCTCTTGAGATCCCTCGAGAGGTAAAACCTGTTGTAAGGTTACAAAACCACGCATCAAGTTTTTGGCGCCGCTGCCGGGGAGTAGTTATTGCTTAGGTTGAAATTTTATTTTTATTAGGTCTACTCACAAGATTCCTATCAAGTGAGATATTTTCTTTTTATTTTGTAGCTTTCTCGTAGTCTATCTTTCCTTTGTGATTTTGTTTGTAATTTGCTTCAAATGGACTTTTCACTTAGATTTCTAAGATTGCAAGATATGGTTGAGTGGCTAGAACACCAAGAAGTTCAAAATACCTCATTTAGAGACACTTATGAATCATATGAGCCTTCACCTAGGATAGATTCTTATGAACAACCTCCATGTTTAGGATCTTGTTTTAGTGAGGCTAATAGGAAAAGCGACCTAGTTTGCCAAGGAATTGTGGATAGAGCCGTATCAATAAATTATAAGTTGGATGAAGCACTAGGTTTGTTATTATCACTACCTAAGAAAACAATTGACGAGGATATAGGTGATCTTGACACGTGGAATAATGAGGTAAACACCATAAGCCCACAAAATACTCAACCATCATTTGAGGCACCCACACCGCCCGTGACTTACCCGGAAGAAGTAGAAGAGACTTTAGGAATCCCGATGGAGGTAGAACCCTTGGACCAAGCACAACTAAAGGATATAGGTTTGCACACTTTTAGTGATGACCTTACTCATAGTTCTAGGGAATTTCCTAGTGTTGATGAATTGGAACCTCAACCTTTACACAACTTTTCATCCTTAGATTTACATCTAGGAGAAAAAAGAGGAACCGACCCACCCATCAACCAATATTATCCGGGTAGTTTTAGGATGAAGGAAGCCATTCACTCACCCCCTTCACCTCACGTGGCATATTCACACCCTAAGGGTGTGTATCGCTACTTTCACCCGCACTTAATCCTAAGTGTAGGGAAAACCTCCCTATTTTTGTTAAATAAGGGTAGAGTCAGGCTCGTGACTCGAACAAAAACAAGCGCTTATTGGGAGGCAACCCAAGCTTTATTTGCTTTATTTGTTTGATTGTTTGTTTATTTAATTTTATTTGTTTCCGTATGCATTTCTTATTCTTTTTGTTTACTGTTCATGTCTCAAATATAAATTGTGAAAATGCTTTATTTTGTTTTAACTTCGTCTTAACTACATATAAAGGTATTTTGCAAAAGATAAGTGTAAGGGAAATCCAAATTTGTTTTTAAGAACAAGATTGAACATGAACGATAACAATGAGATATAAGCATGCATATTAGTATTTGTTTGAGTCAAATGCTTGTATCGAGTCATAATGATGTTTTGCAGGATTTCCAGGAAGTAAGGTAAAGGTTTTTCCAGAAATTTTCCGGAAACTTAAAATGAAAATTTTTGTCAGGTCATTTCTGACGGCGTCAGGGTTTATAACCTGACGGCGTCAGATTTAATTTTCAGAAATTTTTGAAAGTTTTGTTTTCATAAAAAGTTTTTATTAAAATCTCCAACTTATAATCTCCAGGAATCTGCAAAATTATCATTCCACAAGCATTATATCCTTATATATAGATTTTATCCCGCCGATGTTATGCAGGTTTTCGTGTTTGTTTTCTCAGGTTTAACAGGTTATTTTGGACAAGGAAATGTTTTTGGATCAAGCTTTTGGTGATGCATTAGTCATGGAGCTTCAACATTACTTTGGAAGAAGATTTAACCGTGTTACTTCATTATCCACCGAGCGAATCAGGGGAGTATTTGATTTCATTCTTTTACTTTATGCTTTTACATCTTGTTATTTGAACATTGGGGACAATGTTCATCTTAAGTGTAAGGGGAGGGTAAAAGTACGGTTAGAGAATGCCATTACGCTTGATTTTTGTTTGTTTAATAGTAGATGTGTAATAAAAACAGAGATAAATACCTGATAGGGTAATTTTAGTGCCAAATTTAAATTTTTTTACAACATATAGGAGTGAAACTTTGATCTTAATGAGCGTCTCACGGATAGGAGTTATATGACTAGCACAAAAACCGTACCACTAAAAAATTTTCCACCCCCAAATGTGAGGTTCGCCCCTAGAATTGGTAGGAAAAGCATTTATGCTATGATGTGTGTACCGGTAGCACTTAGATTCTAGAACTTGCGTTAGGACCATTCCAAGGCCACAAGTGAGACTACATTCGTGTAGTTAGATTTACTACATGATAAGAGGCATTAGGATTAACCCATTGTTTTACACCTGTGTTTTTGTTATAATTACTTTGGCTACATTGGTCAAGTAATTCTCCCACACCCTTTGCGTTGTACTCATTTTTAGTACACGATACCCCTAGTACACCCTCAGAGCCTATCTTTTCGTTTCGACCTTTAAGCATTTTACTTAAAGGAAGAATTTGTTACACCCCACTTAAATGTACACCCAAATCGCCTTAGCCTACCTTGTATGCACTCATCTTTAGTGCATTATTGTTACAACATTTGTTTAAACCCAAGTTAATTATCTAATTGATTACATGGTTGCTAAGTCGAGTCATATCCTTGTACATATTGTTTTGGGACGATTGGGACTCATGGGTAAAGTACTAGTGTAATGGAGTAATGGGGAAGAACATCATTTATTACCCCCATATGTGCTAAATATTTTAAAAGTACTCCAAGTTTTTCAATTATCTTAATTCGAGTCATTAGAATAGTTATTTGTAAAGTTATGTAAAAGTTCAAGTGTAAGGGGAATGCAATGCCCCTATGATGTATTATTTTGGATGGTAGGGCAAAAGTGTATGCAAAAAAAAAAAAAAAAAAAAAAAAAAAAAAAAAAATAGAAAAAACATACGGACTACCATCCCGTTTTATTTTATGTTTATTTTATGTTTTTGTTATTTTCTTTCATTAGCTTAAGATCGAGTCGAGTCTTGGCTTAGCAACATTGTATAGTACATGTAATTGATCAAGATCTTTAACTCGCCACCAGTAAAATATCCTTTATCCAACAAAACCGTGTTTTCCTTTTCCCTACACCTAACGTTATAACCCATTTAAAAGCCCTCTTTGATAGTTTATCTTAGGTGCTTACGCCTAGTGGAGGAGGTTTTCGATCCTTTCCCAAGCCTATGGTAATCTATTTGCTATGACAGGTAGTGAGAGATATTATCCGTTTTCATTTATGAGATTTATTTTGATGACACTTGAGAGATGTGAGTATCTAAACACTACTTGTGAGGTGCTAGTTTATAATCTCCGTGCTTGTTATGATTGAAGTGGAACGATTATTTGTTGTAAGTACTTTTATGTTTGCGTTAAATGACCCCTAACTTGTATTTTGATTAGAATAAAAGCGCATTTGCTTGAGGACAAGCAAATCTCAAGTGTAAGGGTATTCGATGAAGCGAAAAGTGTACCGCTTTTAAGGGGTCATTTAAGCCCTAAATCGTATTTATTTGATCAAATATTGCCCTAAATCGTTCCTTTTGTCATTTTAGGTACTTTTGGGAAGAAATCTGGAAAAGGAGGCATTTTGGACGTTTTTGGAGCATAAAAGTGAAGAAAACGACAAAGTCTCAAAAATCGGCTAAAAGTTACCCTTGACAGCGTCAGATTTTACTCTGGACGGCGTCATGGCTTGGCAAGAAAAGGTGGACGTGAAATTTACTCATGATAAGCCAGTGAAAATTGCATGTGAATTCTGACGGCGTCACGCTTTAACCTGATCAAGGGCGTCACGGCTTAAATCAAAGAGGGACGGCGTCACGTTCAAGAGCTGACGGCGTCAAGCCTTGATAAGCCAGAACGGATTTTGGAGAGCTAAAGAGGGACGGCGTCAAGAAGGCCATCCGGGAACCCTAGAAGCGGCGAGGTGACGGCGTCACACTCCATAAGGTGACGCCGTCAGATGTAAAAATCTATATATAGTTTTGCAATTCTTTGTCATTAAGAGAGGACTTAGTGTGGAATTTTTGGGAGAAAACCCTAAGACGATTTTAGCATCTTTTTCAAGGCTTTTTGCCTTGAGATCTTCCATGTTACATTGAAAGATAAGTTATCAATTAATCATTCAATATGTCTATGTGTTGTTTGATTTTATCTTGTTCTTGTCTTTTGTTTAACATGTTAGGCTAGATTTATCTTGTGTTTGCTTAGATCTAATGAAACCTAGCTATTGATTATTGGTTATTAGTGTGTTATTAGTTGTATTGGATGATTGTTTATCTATGTTAGGCTTAAGAAAACTGGCTAACTTCCTATTCGGTAACTTGCTTGAACGTCTTAAGAAACATGAACCAAATGCGTACTAAAGGTTTTTATGGTTGTATTTAATGCACAAGCGAATTCTAGTGATCCCATGTTAGGAGCTTCCTAGCCGGCTCGACATAGGAGTGAAGTAGGAGCTTGTAGAGTTGGGGAAGTGCGTACGCCACCCCACGATTGGTATTAAGGAATACACCCGTCATCCACGCGACTAATACACACTAATCAACCGGTAAAAGATAGTTAGGGAGTAAGGAAATCTAAGTAAACACATTTCTCTACACATAAGTTTCTCACCAACATTTTATTTTCAGTTATTTATTTTATTTGCATTTGTAGTTATTTGGGTTAGTTGACTAGCAACTAATTCCGCCCACTCCTTCAAACCCGAGATTTTACTTGCTTTCATAAAAATATAAAAACATAAAAAAAGAATCTTCCTCAACCCTTAGACCTATTAGAGTAGTTTTTCATACCTAACGAACACTATTCCCTGTGGAGAACGATCAATCCCCCGTACTTACCACTACACTATACTACATCGGTCAGGTACACTGCCTGGTGGGGTTGTAAGCCTCTTGAGATCCCTCGAGAGGTAAAACCTGTTGTAAGGTTACAAAACCACGCATCAGTGGAACTCGAGGATCGGCATCAAAGTCTACCACAACGAAATCAGTGGGAAAGTGGAACTTTCCTACTTTCACAACGACATCCTCAGCTATTCCAAGTGGACGAGTTATAGTACGGTCCGCTAGCTAGAGTGTCATGCAAGTAGATGTAAGCTCCGGAAGAGATAATTTCTTCCATACCGAGAGTGGCATAAGGTTAATGCTTGCGCCAAGATCAGCCAAGGCTGAGCACTGAACCATCCCCGAGAAATCACATGGGATTAAAAACTTTCCGGGGTCTCCGAGCTTTTCGGGAAGCTTCTTGAGGAGAACCGCCGAGCACTGCTCATTAAGTGGGGTCTTTGCCATCTCAGACAACTTATCCTTGTTGCTTAGTAAACTTTTGAGTGTAGATGCAAATTTGGGCATAAGGACGAGAGCATCTGCGAAGATTATGTCAAAGTGCAATTCATTGAAGATATGAAAGAACTTCTCCATTTGTTGATTGGTTTTGTCTCGAAGCTTCTGATCGTTAAGCCTCGAAGGATATGGAATCAAAGGCTTAGGATTGGTCTTCGGAACATCGGGTTCCGGAACTTGAATTTGGACATCTGGAGGTTGGACGTGTGCGGTACTTCGTGGGCTTGAGAAATGCACCTTGTCCGTTGTCACCTTGGTATCTCGATTCACTTCCCTCGGTGGAGGGGGCATAGGAGTCGAGGTTCCATTATGCGTCTTACCACTTCGAGTGGTGACGGCTTTCAACTCAGAATTAGGATTAGGAATGGTATTGCTCAGAAGTCCTCTGGAAGATGAAGAAGCTTGGTTCATGTTCATATTCATGAAACTGCCCATCATATTCTTTAACTCATTTGTTTGACGAGACATCATAGTATCAATCTCCTTTCTCAACTCGACTTTCATATTATTGATTTGAGTTTGCATCGAACGTATGCTGGACTCAGTAATTTTCATGAAATCATTTGTCAAAGGAGCTTGAGGAGGTTGTTGATAAACTTGTTGATTCGGAGCTTGATTAGGTTGGTTGAAATTGTTACGGTTTTGATTGAAATTCTGAGAGGTGTTGAAATTTTGACCTTGATTTTGAACAAAGCGATTTTGATTATTTTGATTTTGCACGGGTGGAAAACCAGGTGGTACCATAGCATTTGGTGCTCGGTAATGAGTTTCAGCTTGCGGTCGGTATTGATTGTGGTTTACGGCTGCTACGGGAGCTTGGTAAAAAGAAGCATCGGTTGCTTGACAATCGTAATACGCATGCGGGCCACCACAAGTTTCACACACTTTGTTTACGGCTTTGATTGGTTTTGGTTTATGAATTTCACTCTTAATTTCATTCACTTCCTTCATCCTGCAACGAATTATGTCTGTTAGAGCGGCTAACGGTGCGGCTAACTCTGATGAGTTACCGGATGAAGAAGCAGGAGTGATAGGAACATTCACTTTGTTTCGAGAAATAGGAACTTTTGACTTATTCTCATAAATTTCAAGCACTTCTTTAGGTCGACGATTCAAGATATTGCCACCGGCAGCTGCGTTAAGAGAATCTTGATCGTTTCCATTCAACCCATTATAAAACGTGTTGATTTGTTGTAACTCCGTGAAACCATGATGTGGGCATTTTCTTAGGAGATCCTTGAATCGTTCCCATGCCTCTCCAAAGTTTTCATCGAAACTTTGACGAAATCCCGAAATTTCATTCTTTAGATTAGTCGTCTTTGATGGAGGAAAGAAATAATTGACAAATTTTTGTACGAGATCTTCCCCAGTTTCAATGGTTCGAGGGGGTTCTTTTTCCAGCCAAATCCGGGCTGCCCCTTCGAGTGAAAACAGAAATAGCATCAATTTTATAACATTTTGCGGCACATCCTTGTAATTGATGGTCGAGGTCAACTTGTTGAACCAACGGATGTGTGCATACGGATCTTCTCGTTCAAACCCGTGGAATTGATTTGTAGACACGAGTTGAATCAAATGCGTCTTCAATTCGAAATGATCAAAATCGATTGCCGGTAAAATGATGGCATCTCCGTAACCCTCGGTGGGTGCTTGGAGCATTTCGGCCATTGTTCGATTGTCTGCCATTTTGTCAATGGGAATAGTACGAATCTCGGGTTCGACTATTCGGGCAGCACGTCTTCGAGAACGTCTTTTCGGAATTGCGATGAGATCACAAAAGGGACTCGTTGATCTAGAAGAACGAGTGCGCATGCACTAAACAATTCAATTAAAACCAGACCGAAGCAAAACACAAGTGAACTTAAACCTTAAATCAACAAGCGCACGGTAGCTCTCTGAAAGAAAAACGCACAGAGTGGCGGAGGAGCAAAGGTGGGCAATAAATGCTCCTTAAAAACCCGCTCCTTTCGGTTCGTCAATTTAATACAAAACCTCCTGAAACCTCCGTTAGAGTTTGTTTATCAATCAAAGGTGAGCCGAATTCGCAAGCGACACAAAGACAAGTTTTAAATCTTTTGTTTGGGAACTTATTATGATAATATTCCAAGTTGAGGAATATTATATTGAGATTGCTTTTATCTTTTATTTTAAAACAAGAAAACGAGAAATGTTTTCGTATTTTTGTTTTTATATGATAATATATATACAAAAGAAAAGAAAAATATTTTTGTTTTTTATATTTTTATGAAAGTGAAAACTTCTTGACGAAGGATCTCAAGTCACTAATCGTTTAAACTTCAACGATATTGTCGCAACACAACCTCCCAGACAGCGGCGCCAAAAATTGATCGGTGTGTAAAGTATATATATCAAATATACACGATACGTGCGAGTTAGCAAGTCAATTTTTTTAGGAAAAAGGTCATCGTGCAAAACTCACAAGTAAGGTATATGTGATACCGAACAAGTGTTACCCGGGTCGTTTCCCAGCGAGGTGTGAATGGAGGATATCGTTTGAGGTTTGTAATTAAAATGCTTGAAAGTTGTATTTTCACTTTTTGTTTTGTTTTATATTAAACTAAAAGATTAAAGACTATTTTAAGTGATTAAAACTAGATTAATTAAGCAAAACTACAAAGTTAATAATGAACTCTAGAAAATAAGATAATAAAAAGATATGATTGCTAAGTAATAATTAAACTAATAACAATTAATTCTACAATAGTAAACAAAATATTAAACTAAGTATTTAAGCTAAAATGATAAAAAGGAAATAGAATAAGACCCGGTGATTTATACGAGAGAATAACCACCCGATCTTACAAACTAAATAAATTATTAAAGTTTATTTCTTTGTTAACTTTAATTTTTCTATATAGTTAATAAAGTTGAAAGCTTTGTTAACTAAATAGCTTAGTAAAAGTTATTAAAGTTGTAAACTTTAATGATTTTTATGCTTATAAGACCCTTAAGCTCCTCGCCTTAGGTCGCGAAAGATAAGAGATCAAAGAAAAACAAGAACTTTATTAAAGGTTAGCAATAATAAACAATAATAAGCAATACTATTATATGAAATAAGCTAAAAGTAGTCTAAAATGTAAAAAATATTAAAACTTTATAACTAAAAACTATTAGATCTAAGTCCACCCGAAGCTAAGTTGCCCACTCCGAAGAATAGACGCGAATCGGGTATGTTTAAGGACTAGATCTAAATGAACAAGCTATTAAATAGCTTATTGTTCAAGAAAAAACAATAAAAACATATAAACTTTTATAAAAAGTAAAAGTGTAAAAGAGTGTGTGTGACCAATGTGTAAAACAAGATTTTACACTACACCATCATAAGACCTCTTTTATCACAAACAGGAATTAAATACTAAACATAAAGTTAAAACATAATATAAATTGAAAGTAATAACTGTTGCAGAAAATTAAACTGAAGAGTGACTACTGTTATTCTAATTCAAGGAAGTACAAATGAAAAATAATGAAGAGAAAATTAAAAGATACTTGAATGCATAAAGAACTGAACTGAGTAAAATAAATGTCAAAAGAGAATACAAGCTAAAGACTGCTAAAATACTGAAGAGAAATAAAATAAAAGCTATGGAGTATCTTAAAAAAAACTGCTACTAAAAACTAAAAAAAAAACTAAACTTTCTCTTGGATCAGCGCCTCTATTTATAGGCCAATGGAGTCGGTTAGTTTTTCCAAGCCATGCCACGTGTCGGATTATGGTTGGCTGGAGAAATTGAGTGGGTCTGAGAGTGGCTGAGGAGCATGGCCACGCGCTTGTTGGGATTAATTTAGAGTGTGATCTTCACGTGTATAATAGCAGCATCATTGTAATATCTCTTTGCTATCTTGACTTTTTCAAAATTCTGTTTTTTTCTTTTTGCTTTCACGTGGGCTGCCATCATGTACTCTTCTTTTATTTCATTCTTTCTTTTCCTCTTGGACCTCTTCACGTATGCACAAGACAATATATTGTGCTATCACCAAAAATAGTGGGACCCACCACTACTTGACATGGATTTAATTTCATCTTTGGCCTCACTTGTCACTTTATACCCCTGGCTTCACTTTTAGTCCTTATCTTCTTTAAACTTCATATGAATTAAACACCTTTGGTCCCTCATCGTTCTTTATATTTAATTCATTGGTCCTTAAAATAAATCATCTTTAAATTTCTCTTCTTTTGCTTCGATGCTCCAAATAAAATTATCCTTGGTCTCGTAATTTTGTGCTCTTTCCAATCTCGTGCTCGTTTTTGTCCATTTTGCCTTTCTTTTTGTCTATTTCTCACATATCCGTACCTGCACATGTACAAACACCAAAACAAGCATATATATGGCATTTTTTATATGTTTTTGGTCTATTTGGTGTCTTTTATGGGTGTAAAGTGATGAGTATTTACACACTCATCAGAAGCCAAAATTATCACCTAGCTCATTCTAATCATCTTAAAGTGATCAAGAAGCCTTAAGGAAGCCTTAATTGTAACCTCTTCATCTTGTAAGTGGTTTTCCCCAAATGTGATAATTAGGGTTCATATGGTGGGTTTTAATGATTATGTTAAAAAGTAGTGAAATGATGGTCTCCTTAGTTTGTAGACACTAATTGTAGTTAATGTTGTGCTAGGGAGCTTTTGTAGAGGCCCAATCAAGTCAAGTAGGAAGCTAGTAGGATTGGAGGTAAGTATATGAGTATAATCCTTGTTAATGTTATGATGTTAATGTTATGTTTGTATAAATGTGATTATTATGGAGCTTGTGAATGTGTAATAGCTTGGATCCAATGCTAGTTGTGTAAATGATAAATAATTACTTGCTTGGTCAAGGTGAGTAATAATCCCTTTTAATGCTCCTTGTTAATGTTATGATTGGTGTTAATCACCAATCTCATGTGAATGTGATGTTGATTATATCTTATATACTTACTAAGCGTTTTCGCTTATGGTTTTAGATGATGTGATCTTGTAGGTATAAGTGGAGAAGGCAAGGGTAAGGGCTTAGCTTAGCTATAGTGTAGAAGGTAGATTAGAAGGCCGGAATTCTTTTGGACCAAACGCATTTGAAGTTGGAAGCCCCAAGTGTCATTTCGTGTTTTGGGTACACTTCAATTTATATGGTCATTTTGTTATTTAACGGTCATGTTTTCATGTTTAGGTCATGGTCTAATTATGTGTAAAAGTTATGAAGTCTCTATGGTACATGATGGTAGTTCTAGTCGTCATTAAAGGGGCGTTTGGTAAATAGCCTCCCTTGTCCATTTTGAAATGTAAATGGGTCTTGTACCCTTGGAACAAGTTTGGTATGTTAAATTATGTATGTTGGTCAAGTATGTTGGGTAAATGATGTAGTTTTAATGGTTTGGAGTGTTAATGGGTCATAATGGGATTTATGCATAACCCGTCAAATTTTGAGGTACCATTCCGGGTGGTCAAATAGTGGATGTTTTTGGATGAAAATGATCTTACGGCCATACTAAAGAGATCTGGAAGGTTTGGTCAAGTTTCGAGTTCGGGAAGTCGGGAATCTAAGCGGGGATTTTGAAAATGGAATTTCTGAACAGAAGCCTCCAACCGATCGGTATGGTCTTCCAACCGATCGGATGGAGCCCAGCCGATCGGATGGAATGCCATACCGATCGGATGGGCACCTCGGTAAACTTTTGGTGATTTTCGAAAAATCGTAACTTTTGAACCGTAAGTTGTCACGGGTCGTACCACCCGTCATTTTGAAGGTAATTTAATCTAGTTTCATTTAAAATTTGTCTCAAGGTCTAATTGTGTATAGATTTTTATCAGTTCGTAAAAGAGTAACTGTTGGTCAGTTTCTGGGCATACTAATTGCGAAAAATTTTCACGTTTTTAGTCGAGTTGGTCATGGGGCGTTGCAACTTGGTATCAGAGCTTCGGTCTAAGAGATTTAGGATTCCACTTTAGGATTTCCTAGACTTAGGCCTTGTATAGATGCGTTTGTAACAATTATAGAGCTAGTGTTTGTTATTTGTGTATTGTTTGGATGATTTTGAGGACCATATATGTTCAATATTTTCATGACTACGCCTGGCCACCGTAGTGATGAAAATATGGAACGTATGTGAAATTAAAATCATTTAGATCATACACGGGTGACAAGCTAGAGTGCTAGAATAAGGATAGAAAATGTCATTCATGCATTGGTTAAGTATACGTATGTGTGCCTGATATTGTGAATTGCTAATTTTTCAGTAAGAAGAAATGGAAACCCCTCACACAAAGGAAGTCACGAAAGCCACGGCTTCCAAGCATGCCGAAACTTCGGCAAGTGATGCGGGTAATGATGGTAAAGATAATGAAAGTTCTTCCTCTAGCTCCGGAGACCTTAACTTTAGAGGTTTCACGGGAGAGGAAATGAAAGCTCTAGACTCTATGATGGCAAAAAGAGTGGGTAAGGCTATTAAACAAGCAATGCCATTCTATGTCCAACAAACAACGCAAAATCTTAGGGAATTAATGAAGGAAGAGTTTAAGGAGTTTAAGAAAGAGTGCGGTTCAGCGAAGGAACCTAAGAGTGACAAAGCTACTTACCGGGACTTCACGGCTTGTGATGTACCACGGTTTACCGGTGTCCTTGACCCAATTGTTAGTAATAGGTGGATTACGGCGGTAGAAGGTGCTTTCCATACTAGTGGTTTTGAGGAAAGGAAGAAGGTTATTTATGCTACTAACTTTCTCTGTGATAGTGCAAAAACTTGGTGGGAAGGGAAAGTTTGTGAGAAGAGGGAACCTTGGGCCGAAGCATGTACTTGGAAGGATTTTAAGGAGTTGTTTAGTGCCGAATATGCTCCAGTTGAAGAGATTGACAAAATCCAAGAGAAGTTCCAATCTCTCACTCAAACTAATGAGACGGTGAATGAGTTGTGGAGGACGTTTAAAGACATGGTTCCGTATTGTCCCGAATAACTTGGGAACGAGAAGCTTAAAGTTGACAAGTTTCAAAGGATGCTTAAAGATGATATCCGTGATATGATCTTGCCATTCAAATGTACCACCTTGGAAGATCTTTTAAGTAGAGCTAGAGTAAGGGAAGCGGACTTGCTAAGGAGGAAGGAGAAAGAGGCCAAAGAACCAAAGAGGAAGTTAGAGTTCGTAGATCGAGATGGGAAGAAAACCAAATTTGACCATGGCAAGAAGGGTGTGGGAAGCAAAGCTAAGGTAGCGTGTTCGAAGTGTGGTAAGTTTCATCTTGGGGAGTGTAGGCGTAATACGCCGGGTTGTTACAAGTGTGGAGCCTTAGACCATCAAAGCAAAGATTGCACCAAGCCGATGATAGTATGCTACGAGTGTAACGAAATAGGGCATAGGTTGAGGGATTGCCCGAAAACAAAGGCAATTGAAGCAAAGCCTTTGAGAATAGTCAAAGAGGAGAAGGTAGAAGTCCCAAAACCAAAAGCTCGAGTGTATCAATTGAGTGCCAAAGAAGCAAGGTCGGGGTCCGATGTTATCACAGGTATTCATCTTGTTAATTCCGTACCCGCTCGGGTTTTATATGATTCGGGTGCTAGTGTGTCCTTCGTATCTTATGATTTTAGCAAGCAACTAACCTCCCCACTAGCTAAACTCCCGACACCCCTAGAAGTCGAAATAGCCGATAGTAAAATCGTTGTTGTGTCTAATGTATATCGAGATGTAGAAATAGAGATTGACGAAAACGTTTTTAAGATTGACTTAATTCCCATTATGCTCGGGGAGTTTGATATTGTTATTGGTATGGATTGGCTTGATAAATATAATGCGGCTATCCTTTGTAGCCAAAAGATCATTCGAGTTGTGAATCCTAGCGGTCGCGAAATGATTATTTATGGTGATAAAAGAAAGGGTGAACTAAAGTTATACTCCGTAATGAAGGCTAAGAGATATTTATCGCGTGGTTGTTATGCCTTCATGGCTCACGTGGTAGATACGAGCTTTGAAAAGAAAAGCATCGACGATGTTCCGGTTGTAAATGAATTTTTTGACGTCTTCCCGGAAGACTTGCCGGGTATTCCACCCGAAAGGCAAGTTGAATTCCGTATTGATCTCGTTCCGGGTGCTACCCTATTGCCAAAACTCCTTATTGCCTTGCTCCGTCCGAAATGAAAGAGTTGATGAGTCAACTACAAGAATTACTCGATAAAAGTTTTATTCTTCCTAGTAGTTCGCCATGGGGAGCTCCAATCTTGTTCGTTAAAAAGAAGGATGGTAGTATGCGGATGTGCATTGACTACCGCGAATTAAATAAAGTCACGGTGAAAAATGTGTATTCGTTACCGAGATTCGATGACCTCTTTGATCAACTTCAAGGTGCACAATGGTTTTCAAAGATCGATCTCCGTTCGGGTTATCACCAATTGAAGGTTCGAAAAGAAGACATTCCTAATATGGCCTTTTGGACCCGATATGGACACTACGAGTTTACGGTTATGCCCTTTGGTCTCACGAACGCGCCTGCGGTTTTCATGGATCTTATGAACCGCGTATGTAGACAAATGTTGGATAGGTTTGTCATAGTGTTCATCGATGATATTCTTATCTACTCAAAGAGTAAGGAGGAACACGCCGCACATTTGAGAGAGATTTTGGAGACATTGAGGAGAGAAAGATTGTACGCCAAATTCTCAAAATGTGAATTTTGGTTACAAGAAGTTCAATTCCTAGGTCACGTTATTAATTCTGATGGTATAAAAGTTGATCCTTCAAAGGTGGAAGCCGTAATGAAGTGGCATGCACCAAGGAATGTTGGTGAGATTCGAAGTTTTCTTGGCCTTGCGGTATATTATCGTAGATTTATTCAAGACTTCTCCAAAATTGCGTCATCCCTAACAAAACTTAATAAGAAGAATGCTACTTTTGAGTGGGGGTGAAGAACAAGAAGAAGCTTTTCATACTCTACGAAGGAAGTTATGTGAAGCACCGGTTCTCGTGTTGCCGGAAGGAACTGAAGATATGGTGGTTTATAGCGACGCGTCTTATTCCGGTCTTGGATGTGTTCTTATGCAAAGGGGAAAGGTGATTGCTTATGCCTCGAGACAACTAAAGAAGCATGAAGAAAATTATGTGACCCACGATCTTGAATTTGCAACCGTGGTTTTTGCTCTAAAGCTTTGGAGGCATTATTTGTATGGTGTTAAGTTTGTAATTTACACCGATCATCGAAGCCTTCAATACTTCCTTGATAAGAAAGATCCGATGTTAGCATTTATATTTTAGAAAGTGATGGTCATTTCTAGGCGTTTTATATAGTGTGTCGTGTAGGATTTTTCATACATGTAAAGGCTTATGTTGGACTTTGTTTAAGAGTGTTCAAATTATATAACAAAAGCCCAAGTCCAACATAAGCCCACCCAAGGCCTTTTAGGGCAACAAAGGCTCCCTCTTTTCCTATAAATACCACACTCTCACACTCATTTTGTGTGCCTCTAAGTCTTGTAAAGGTATGAGAGTGTGTATGTGTTTTGTATTTTCTCTAAGTTCTATTATGGCAATATAAGCATTCGAATAGAGTTTTATTACACGCATCATCTTCTCTTTTCATCTTTAATTCTCGTTCATTTAGAGTGTTACGTATTTCATATATTGTCGAGTAGTTATTTAGTTAGTTGAATATAGATCTAGTTTGTAGTGATAAGGTTCGATTAGTATAGAGTATTACAAGTGGTATCAATCGCCAAACATAGATTTAGGTGTTAGTTGTGTTTGTTTTTGAAGATTATCGTGGGTTTTTATTGAAAAAGTTCTAGTCTTTTACATTTTTTACGTGTGTATAAAAAAAAGCTTCAAGCTTTTGGGGTATTTGTGCGTATTGGATAAAAAAGGTTCTAGCTTTTTGTGTTGATCATGTTGATGCGTGGTTTTGCAACCTTACAACAGGTTTTACCTCTCGAGGGATCTCAAGAGGCTTACAACCCCACCAGGCAGTGTACCTGACCGATGTAGTATAGTGTAGTGGTAAGTACGGGGGATTGATCGTTCTCCACAGGGAATAGTGTTCGTTAGGTATGAAAAACTACTCTAATAGGTCTAAGGGTTGAGGAAGATTCTTTTTTTATGTTTTTATATTTTTATGAAAGCAAGTAAAATCTCGGGTTTGAAGGAGTGGGCGGAATTAGTTGCTAGTCAACTAACCCAAATAACTACAAATGCAAATAAAATAAAATAACTGAAAATAAAAAGTTGGTGAGAACTTAAGTGTAGAGAAATGTGTTTACTTAGATTTCCTTACTCCCTAACTATCTTTTACCGGTTGATTAGTGTGTATTAGTCGCGTGGATGACGGGTGTATTCCTTAATATCAATCGTGGGGTGGCGTATGTACTTCCCCAACTCTACAAGCTCCTACTTCACTCCTATGTCGAGCCGGCTAGGAAGCTCCTAACATGGGATCACTAGAATTCGCTTGTGCATTAAATACAACCATAAAAACCTTTAGTACGCATTTGGTTCATGTTTCTTAAGACGTTCAAGCAAGTTACCGAATAGGAAGTTAGCCAGTTTTCTTAAGCCTAACATAGATAAACAATCATCCAATACAACTAATAACACACTCATAACCAATAATCAATAGCTAGGTTTCATTAGATCTAAGCAAACACAAGATAAATCTAGCCTAACATGTTAAACAAAAGACAAGAACAAGATAAAATCAAACAACACATAGACATATTGAATGATTAATTGATAACTTATCTTTCAATGTAACATGGAAGATCTCAAGGCAAAAAGCCTTGAAAAAGATGCTAAAATCATCTTAGGGTTTTCTCCCAAAAATCCCACACTAAGTCCTCTCTCTAATGACAAAAAAATTAGAAAACTATATATAGATTTTTACATCTGACGGCGTCACGTTATGGAGTGTGACGCCGTCACCTCGCCGCTTCTAGGGTTCCCGGATGACCTTCTTGACGCCGTCCCTCTTTAGCTATCCAAAATCCGTTCTGGCTTATCAAGGCTTGACGCCGTCAGACCTTGAACGTGACGCCGTCCCTCTTTGAATTAAGCCGTGACGCCCTTGATCAGGTTAAAGCGTGACGCCGTCAGAATTCACATGCAATTTTCACTGGCTTATCATGAGTAAATTTCACATCCACCTTTTCTTGCCAAGCCATGACGCCGTCCAGAGTAAAATCTGACGCCGTCAAAGGTAACTTTTAGCCGATTTTTGAGACTTTGTCGTTTTCTTCACTTTTATGCTCCAAAAACGTCCAAAATGCCTCCTTTTCCAGATTTCTCCTCAAAAGTACCTAAAATGACAAAAGGAACGATTTAGGGCAATATTTGATCAAATAAATACGATTTAGGGCTTAAATGACCCCTTAAAAGCGGTACACTTTTCGCTTCATCAAATACCCTTACACTTGAGATTTGCTTGTCCTCAAGCAAATGCGCTTTTATTCTAATCAAAATACAAGTTAGGGGTCATTTAATGCAAACATAAAAGTAATTACAACAAATAATCGTTCCACTTTAATCATAATAAGCACGGAGATTATAAACTAGCACCTCACAAGTAGTGTTTAGATACTCACATCTCTCAAGTGTCATCAAAATAAATCTCATAAATGAAAACGGATAATATCTCTCACTACCTGTCATAGCAAATAGATTACCATAGGCTTGGGAAAGGATCGAAAACCTCCTCCACTAGGCGTAAGCACCTAAGATAAACTATCAAAGAGGGCTTTTAAATGGGTTATAACGTTAGGTGTAGGGAAAAGGAAAACACGGTTTTGTTGGATAAAGGATATTTTACTGGTGGCGAGTTAAAGATCTTGATCAATTACATGTACTATACAATGTTGCTAAGCCAAGACTCGACTCAATCTTAAGCTAGAAACAAAATAACAAAATAACAAAAACATAAAAATAAACATAAAATGAAACGGGATGGTAGTCCGTATGTTTTTTTTCTATTTTTCTTTTTCTCATTTTTTTGTATTTTTCTTGATTTTTTGATTTTTTTTTTTTTTTTTTTTTTCATACACTTTTGCCCTACCATCCAAAATAATACATCATAGGGGCATTGCATCCCCTTACACTTGAACTTTTACATAACTTTACAAATAACTATTCTAATGACTCGAATTAAGATAATTGAAAAACTTGGAGTACTTTTAAAATATTTAGCACATATGGGGATAATAAATGATGTTCTTCCCCATTACTCCATTACACTAGTACTTTACCCATGAGTCCCAATCGTCCCAAAACAATATGTACAAAGATATGACTCGACTTAGCAACCATGTAATCAACTAGATAATTAACTTGGGTTTAAACAAATGTTGTAACAATAATGCACTAAAGATGAGTGCATACAAGGTAGGCTAAGGCGATTTGGGTGTACATTTAAGTGGGGTGTAACAAATTCTTCCTTTAAGTAAAATGCTTAAAGGTCGAAACGAAAAGATAGGCTCTGAGGGGTGTACTAGGGGTATCGTGTACTAAAAATGAGTACAACGCAAAGGGTGTGGGAGAATTACTTGACCAATGTAGCCAAAGTAATTATAACAAAAACACAGGTGTAAAACAATGGGTTAATCCTAATGCCTCTTATCATGTAGTAAATCTAACTACACGAATGTAGTCTCACTTGTGGCCTTGGAATGGTCCTAACGCAAGTTCTAGAATCTAAGTGCTACCGGTACACACATCATAGCATAAATGCTTTTCCTACCAATTCTAGGGGCGAACCTCACATATTTGGGGGTGGAAAATTTTTTAGTGGTACGGTTTTTGTGCTAGTCATATAACTCCTATCCGTGAGACGCTCATTAAGATCAAAGTTTCACTCCTATATGTTGTAAAAAAATTTTAAATTTGGCACTAAAATTACCTTAACAAGTATTTCTCTCAGTTTTATTACACATCTACTATTAAACAAACAAAAATCAAGCGTAATAGTATTCTCTAATCGTACTTTTACCCTCCCCTTACACTTAAGATGAACATTGTCCCCAATGTTCAAATAACAAGATGTAAAAGCATAAAGTAAAAGAATGAAATCAAATACTCCCCTGATTCGCTCGGTGGATAATGAAGTAACACGGTTAAATCTTCTTCCAAAGTAATGTTGAAGCTCCATGACTAATGCATCGCCAAAAGCTTGATTCAAAAACATTTCCTTGTCCAAAATAACCTGTTAAACCTGAGAAAACAAACACGAAAACCTGCATAACATCGGCGGGATAAATCTATATATAAGGATATAATGCTTGTGGAATGATAATTTTGCAGATTCCTGGAGATTATAAGTTGGAGATTTAATAAAAACTTTTTAAAAACAAAACTTTCAAAAATTTCTGAAAATTAAATCTGACGCCGTCAGGTTATAAACCCTGACGCCGTCAGAAATGACCTGACAAAAATTTTCATTTTAAGTTTCCGGAAAATTTCTGGAAAAACCTTTACCTTACTTCCTGGAAATCCTGCAAAACATCATTATGACTCGATACAAGCATTTGACTCAAACAAATACGAATATGTATGTTAATTTATTATTATTACGATTCATGTTCATATGTGTTCTAATAAACCAATTTAGATTTCCCTTACACTTATCTTTTGCAAAATACCTTTATATGTAGTTAAGACGAAGTTAAAAACAAAATAAAGCATTTTCACAACTTAGTTTTCGAACATGAATCAATAAGAATAAAAATTAAACATACATACGGAAACAAATAAAAACAAACAAACAAACAAATAAACACACAAAGCAAATAAAGATTGGGTTGCCTCCCAAGAAGCGCTTTTCTTTATTAACGAGTCTTGTAGCTAGACTCAAAGTCTCGTACATTACGTGACTCCATCATCGGTCACGGTTCCTAGGCCATTTTCATTCCCGGTTTTATATTCCGGTCCTAATTTCAAACAATCCTTGTAGAAACCGAATATCCTTTTCATAACATAGTCTACTCCTTTATTTCTATCCTCATCATTCCTATAGTAGACCGCTTGCTTGAGCTCCTTCTCAACATTTGACAAGTGTTGGAATTGTTCTATCTTATATGGCATTTGGTAGTTTTACTTCATCGGTCTCATCCTTAAATCTAACTATCCCTAAGGAAGGTTCATAAGTCATTCTAGAGACCTCAACAAATGGTTTTCCAAAAACCACTTGAGTTAAGGACGTATCGACTATTGGGCGGATATCTTCTACAATTACAAAGTCGGTGACATAGGTGGAGTTTCCTACATAAACCGGTAATCCCTTAACTCTTCCCGTGAAGTTACTCATCCAACCCTTGTCAGGGAGCATCCTATACCCAAGTTGATTTTTCATTATCAAGTTGTAGTGGGCTCTAGTCATGATGTTTATGGGTGATCTAAGGTCGATGTAGGCTTTCCACACATGCAAATGTCCGATGTTGCATGGTATGTTGAGATTAGAAGGGTCGCCTATTTCAATGATTGGTCTACCTAGGAAGTATGGTGTCTCGGGGTCATCGAATAAGTTTGTATGATATGCGCGCTCTTCCTTAGTGGGTAGCCTATTGAAGTAGTCCTCATCATCATCTACTTCTTCAATCTCATTTGTCCTAACTTCCTTATCAACCTCGAATTTCTTATCCTCATCCTTAGGTTCACTATTATCCTCATTTCTATCAATTGGTTTGATAGTGACAATGTTGACGAAGTGGACGTGTTTGGATGAAGAGGGGTCCTTTACTTGGGGTCCGCTATTTGTGTTCCTAGCGTCCTTATGTGGAGGTGATAGCACTTGGTTATTGAGGGCTTTCAACAAGTTGTCAATTTTGTTGGTCATCTCTGTTTGTTGTTGATTGAATTCGGATTCGAATCTAGCTATCCGAGCTTCTTGAGATGCCATAAATTGAGACATCAATCCTTCAAAGTTATTGGTACTACCATTGCCGGAAGGATTGTTGTTGAAATTACGGTTCGAGTTGGAACCGCTTGATTGGAAACGATTAGGTGGGTTGGAAGAATTGGGTTGTTGTGCGTTTTGGTTTTGTTTCCACCTAAGGTTCGGGTGATTTTTCCATGAAGGGTTGTATGTATCACCGTAATGGTTTGGCTCGGGTTTGAAAGTGTACCACTTGTCTCTCGCTCCGTCGGTACGCGAGGATGCGTAGTCCACAAAAGCTTGTTCGGGGAGTTCCATGCAATCACGAGTGTCGTGGGGACCACTACATAATTCACATGAAGAAGTGATTTTGTTCACTTGGCTTGAAAGTTTAGGAGCCTCGTAGGATTTCATGAGAAACTTGACTTGGTCTTCAAGTTCTATGATCCTACGGTCGGAAGTGCTTGAATTGTTCGAAGGCAAAGATATTGCCTTGACCGTTTTATTCAAATCACGGGGATCACTCCAACTTTCGTTGTCATAAAGAGCAAGATCCTCTAGGAGAGCCCATGATTGTTCCGCACTTAGATCACGTAGCTTACCACCGGCCGATTGGTCAATGGTTTGCCTCGTGGAGAGATTGATATGGTCATAGAAGATTTGGATTTGGAGCCAAAGTTCTATGCCATGGTGAGGGACTTTTTGGAGTAAGTCCTTGAATCGAGTCCATGCCTCGTAGAGAGTTTCGCCTTGACGTTTTTGGAACATCAAGATATCATTCCTTAGCTTGGTAGTTCTTCCCGGTGGGAAAAACTGAGCAAGGAAACGAGTGGTGAGATCATCCCAAGAGGTGATGGATCCTGCGGGTTGACGTTCTAGCCACTGACTAGCTTGATCCCGCAGAGAGAATTGAAAGAGACGCAATCAGGTCGTCTCTCGAGTGGCAACATCAAGGTCTATAGAATCAACGATTTTAAGAAAGTCCTTGAGGTGTTGATTAGGATCTTCAGAACGAAGTCCATGGAATGCGCATCCGCTTTGCACCAACCGGATGGTGTCGGATCGCAAGGGTGTGATATTGGCTCCTTGAGTGAGCTCAATGGTGTTTCGATAGCCATGGTGGCTAGGACGGGAATACTCTCCTAAGGTACGGGCTCTAGGAGGTGGTGGTTGTTGTGGTGGTGGGTTGTTGGGATTAAGGATATTACCATCTTCCATGATGTCGGATGGTAATGGTTACGAACAAAAACACGAAGAAAATAGATAGACTAAAGAAAACCTAGAAAAATAAAATAAAAATCTCACTAGAAAGGAATCTAGTGAGTAGACCTAATAGAAATAACAATTCAACCTAAACAATAACTATTCCCCGGCAGCGGCGCTAAAAACTTGATGCGTGGTTTTGCAACCTTACAACAGGTTTTACCTCTCGAGGGATCTCAAGAGGCTTACAACCCCACCAGGCAGTGTACCTGACCGATGTAGTATAGTGTAGTGGTAAGTACGGGGGATTGATCGTTCTCCACAGGGAATAGTGTTCGTTAGGTATGAAAAACTACTCTAATAGGTCTAAGGGTTGAGGAAGATTCTTTTTATGTTTTTATATTTTTATGAAAGCAAGTAAAATCTCGGGTTTGAAGGAGTGGGCGGAATTAGTTGCTAGTCAACTAACCCAAATAACTACAAATGCAAATAAAATAAAATAACTGAAAATAAAAAGTTGGTGAGAAGTTAAGTGTAGAGAAATGTGTTTACTTAGATTTCCTTACTCCCTAACTATCTTTTACCGGCTGATTAGTGTGTATTAGTCGCGTGGATGACGGGTGTATTCCTTAATATCAATCGTGGGGTGGCGTACGTACTTCCCCAACTCTACAAGCTCCTACTTCACTCCTATGTCGAGCCGGCTAGGAAGCTCCTAACATGGGATCACTAGAATTCGCTTGTGCATTAAATACAACCATAAAAACCTTTAGTACGCATTTGGTTCATGTTTCTTAAGACGTTCAAGCAAGTTACCGAATAGGAAGTTAGCCAGTTTTCTTAAGCCTAACATAGATAAACAATCATCCAATACAACTAATAACACACTAATAACCAATAATCAATAGCTAGGTTTCATTAGATCTAAGCAAACACAAGATAAATCTAGCCTAACATGTTAAACAAAAGACAAGAACAAGATAAAATCAAACAACACATAGACATATTGAATGATTAATTGATAACTTATCTTTCAATGTAACATGGAAGATCTCAAGGCAAAAAGCCTTGAAAAAGATGCTAAAATCGTCTTAGGGTTTTCTCCCAAAAATCCCACACTAAGTCCTCTCTCTAATGACAAAAAATTAGAAACTATATATAGATTTTTACATCTGACGGCGTCACGTTATGGAGTGTGACGCCGTCACCTCGCCGCTTCTAGGGTTCCCGGATGACCTTCTTGACGCCGTCCCTCTTTAGCTCTCCAAAATCCGTTCTGGCTTATCAAGGCTTGACGCCGTCAGACCTTGAACGTGACGCCGTCCCTCTTTGAATTAAGCCGTGACGCCCTTGATCAGGTTAAAGCGTGACGCCGTCAGAATTCACATGCAATTTTCACTGGCTTATCATGAGTAAATTTCACATCCACCTTTTCTTGCCAAGCCATGACGCCGTCCAGAGTAAAATCTGACGCCGTCAAAGGTAACTTTTAGCCGATTTTTGAGACTTTGTCGTTTTCTTCACTTTTATGCTCCAAAAACGTCCAAAATGCCTCCTTTTCCAGATTTCTCCTCAAAAGTACCTAAAATGACAAAAGGAACGATTTAGGGCAATATTTGATCAAATAAATACGATTTAGGGCTTAAATGACCCCTTAAAAGCGGTACACTTTTCGCTTCATCACATGTGTTTAAGGGAAAAAGACGTGAATTTTTTTGTGAGTTTAACGTGGTTTGTGAAGTGTTGCTAGTGAAAAGTTCATCACCAAAGGTCCTCGGTTCGAATCTGTTCGCTACACATTGATTTTTATCATTTCTTGTACAAGAAATCTGATAAAAAGGGCCCCACATCGTCATTGGATAATCCACTTTCTTGTATAAGAAAGTTGATTAAAAAGTACCATTCGCGATAAGTTAGGGTTTATCGCTATTCAAATTGCGACAAGTTAGGGTTTATCGAAATTGGATTTGGCAAATTTGTCGAAATTGGGTCTTGGCTGTTTTATCGCAATTCAGAAAGAGTATATTTATCGCAAATCACAACTCAGCTTTTATCGCAAATTGAAAAAGTGGGATTTTATCGCAAATTGGTGTTTTATCGCAAACTCTGTCCGATATCGCAAATGCTTCTCGGGTAGGCTTATCGCACTTGATCTCGGACAACACTGAACTATTGGATTTTGGCAGATTTAGTCCCTCGCTTTTTCAGCAGCTTTAAGAACTTTCAGAATTGGCAAATTAGACCCTCGCACTTTACATAAACGTTTTCCAAGTTAAATAACTTTTATAAATTTGCTTCGATCGTGATTTCTTCAACACCAAAAGTGAACTCGGTATTTTCGAGCTTGTATAAGTGTGCAAAATACTTCGACAATCGGATATCTACCCTCTTGTATAAGAGTGTTAGATTTTTTTATATAAATTAGATAAATTTCTATCTAAATTGAAATTTTGCCATAATTTGTATAAATTTTGGACAAATTGAAATTTCTATAGAAATTGTCATTTTATCTAAATTATAATTTACATAACTTTTGTCGAAATTGTGAACTTTTGATTTTGTCTAAATTATAGTCTAGTCAAATTTAGTAACTTTATTTAATTCGTTTCGTTTATCTAAATTGTAACTTCAACGATCATCAACAAAAAACCAAGGCTTCACAACAACATCAAAGTTTTACCTTCAACAATCACAACACCTATTTCTTTGCAACGATCCTGAATCAATCAACCTTATCATACAACAACATTAAAAATGACAACTCAACAAGATATTCATGCAGCCGGTGCTGAAAACCGTCCTCCCATGCTAGAGAAAGGTAGTTATCTTCCATGGACAAGCCGCATGCTTCGATACTTGAAAACTAAACCTAATGGACAAGGCAAACTCTTGATTAACTCCATCAAAAATGGTCCATTCAAGCCTCGTCAGATTCAAGTAGCTGGTGATACAAATCAAACACCTCCCATTCCACCATCCTTTCGTGATCAAAAGGAAGAAGAATACACTGCAGATGATTGGAAGCAAATAGAAGCAGATGAATTAGCTATGCACTTAATTCAACTCGGTTTACCACAAGAAATATTTTGTGCTGTTGACAGTTGTGAAATTGCTTATGATATGTGGGAACGAGTTCGAAGGCTTTGTCATGGTACGGAAATTGGTCAACAAGACATTGAAAACAAGCTTCTAACTGAATGGGAGAAATTCACATCCACTCCAGCTGAACCAATTGAATCCTACTACACAAGGTTTTGCACTATCATGAATGAGCTCATCAGGAACAAATTGGCTCCAAGGCAAATTGTTCAAAACATCAAGTTCATCAACAACCTACCAGAGGAATGGGGACGATATGTCACAATCGTTAACCAAACAAAGAATCTTCATGAGGTGAACTATGATCAACTGTATAACTTTTTGAAGCAAAACCAGAAAGAGGCTGATGAAGTAAGGAAAGAAAAGCTAGCCAAACAACATGATCCTTTAGCATTGATTGCTCAAGCACCAACACCTTCAATAGTGAACACACAACCATCATCATCCACTCCCACTCAAAACTACATGCAACAACAATACACTCCACAAACTGCTGTCATTCCACAACAACCATTCTACCCACAAGAACAACAAGTCATTCCACAACAACAATACCCACAATTCCAAGAACCTGAAGTCACTGACCAAGATGAAGTTATGGCAGCAATGTCACATGCATTTGCTCTAATGACAAAAGCATACCAAGGACGCTATTCCACACCAACAAACAACAACCAAAGGATTTCATCGAACACTCGCAACAGGCAAATTGCACAGCCGAGGTTCAACATGGGTAATCAAGGACAAACGGTTGGAGTTTATGGGAATCAGCAAGGATATGCTACAGGGTTTCAGATGGGTAATCAAGGGCAGTATGCAGGCAATCAGAATCAGTTGGGACAAGTTGTTGGAAACAGAAGGGGTCAGAATATGGGGAATCAGTTTGGGAATGTTGCTGCTCCAGTTGCTGGGAATGCTGGGAATATGAATCAGGGAAATGTGATTAAGTGTTTTAACTGTCAAGGAACTGGTCACATGGCAAGGAACTGTCCCACAAAGCCAAAGAAGCAAGATGTTGAGTATCTACAGAAAGCATTGCTCTTAGCTCAGAAGACAAAGGCAGGGCTCCAGTTGAATGCTGAGGAACATGACTTCATGGCATTGATGGATGATATGGATGATCTGGAAGATATCGATGCCAAATGCATTTTCATGGCCAATCTTCAGGAGGTTAAATATGATACGGATTCTGAAGCACCTCCAGCTTATGATATCAATGGAATCTCTGAGGTACCACCATATGCTACATGTCACAATAATGAAATGTTTGAAATGTCACCTCAGAATGAACAGCATCCTGCGACTCCTACACCAACTTACGATACATATATGGACTCCCCAAGTTGTAGCAATATTAATTTGGCTACTCCAGATATGGATCCTAATGAAGGCTTCGAGTCACAGCATACTGAGACTGAAGAGGAAACACGTGCTTTATTTGAATCATTGTTGAACAACTGTAGTATTGAAATTGAAAAGGTCAAACAAGTCAATCGCGATGTCAAGGCCGCCAATGAAAAATTGACCGCTGAGCTTGAGAGATACAAGGTGAACGAAAAAGCTTTTGAATTTAACCACAAACGACAGTCAAAACTTGAAATTGGTTACAGAGATTCTGTTTTAAGAGAAAAAACAATTGCAAATCAAATATGACACTCTTGATGTCAATTTGAACATGAAAATTAAATCTATAAACAAGGAAATTTTTGAATTAACCACCCAACTTTCTAAACAAAAATCAACTTGTTCTGATCTTGAAAAAGAGAAGAAAGAGTTGCATGCAAAGTTTTCAAAACGAGAAGATGAACTTCTTGATGAAATTCTTGACAAACAGGCAACAATTAAAAAGTTGGAAGAATTGCTTGTAAAATCGGGTCATTCTACACAAACAATTAATCTGTTAATTAACGATCCAAACCCGATTCTACATACAATGAAGAAAATGGCTCTCGGTTGTGAAAACCCTTGTTATCTTAAGAAAGCTCAGAAAGAACAGAATGTGCTATATAATGGTAATATTATAAATGATGTACATGATCCACCCGTTGGTTATGATTCTTATGAAACGATTGAGCTTTCTAAAGAAAGTAGAAACAAAATGCGACAGTTGAACAAAGAAATCAAACCAATTAACTATAATGAACTTAACAAACTTTCTGGAGTTCATCTTGTTCAAAAAGAGTCACCATTGTTTTTCAAAAAACCAGTGGTTGTCGCAAAAAGAAAAGTTGTTTCAAAACATCTTTCTAACATCGAACAAATGTACTCTAACAACACTTGCTACTCAAGTGAAGCTAGAATACTTTTGGATGATCTTAAAAAGAGAATTGAAATGCTTCACACTGTTGTGGCAACCAAAACAAATGTTAGCATTTATATTTTAGAAAGTGATGGTCATTTCTAGGCGTTTTATATAGTGTGTCGTGTAGGATTTTTCATACATGTAAAGGCTTATGTTGGACTTTGTTTAAGAGTGTTCAAATTATATAACAAAAGCCCAAGTCCAACATAAGCCCACCCAAGGCCTTTTAGGGCAACAAAGGCTCCCTCTTTTCCTATAAATACCACACTCTCACACTCATTTTGTGTGCCTCTAAGTCTTGTAAAGGTGTGAGAGTGTGTATGTGTTTTGTATTTTCTCTAAGTTCTATTATGGCAATATAAGCATTCGAATAGAGTTTTATTACACGCATCATCTTCTCTTTTCATCTTTAATTCTCGTTCATTTAGAGTGTTACGTATTTCATATATTGTCGAGTAGTTATTTAGTTAGTTGAATATAGATCTAGTTTGTAGTGATAAGGTTCGATTAGTATAGAGTATTACAAGTGGTATCAATCGCCAAACATAGATTTAGGTGTTAGTTGTGTTTGTTTTTGAAGATTATCGTGGGTTTTTATTGAAAAAGTTCTAGTCTTTTACATTTTTTACGTGTGTATAACAAAAAGCTTCAAGCTTTTGGGGTATTTGTGCGTATTGGATAAAAAAGGTTCTAGCTTTTTGTGTTGATCATGTTGATGCGTGGTTTTGCAACCTTACAACAGGTTTTACCTCTCGAGGGATCTCAAGAGGCTTACAACCCCACCAGGCAGTGTACCTGACCGATGTAGTATAGTGTAGTGGTAAGTACGGGGGATTGATCGTTCTCCACAGGGAATAGTGTTCGTTAGGTATGAAAAACTACTCTAATAGGTCTAAGGGTTGAGGAAGATTCTTTTTATGTTTTTATATTTTTATGAAAGCAAGTAAAATCTCGGGTTTGAAGGAGTGGGCGGAATTAGTTGCTAGTCAACTAACCCAAATAACTACAAATGCAAATAAAATAAAATAACTGAAAATAAAAAGTTGGTGAGAACTTAAGTGTAGAGAAATGTGTTTACTTAGATTTCCTTACTCCCTAACTATCTTTTACCGGTTGATTAGTGTGTATTAGTCGCGTGGATGACGGGTGTATTCCTTAATATCAATCGTGGGGTGGCGTACGTACTTCCCCAACTCTACAAGCTCCTACTTCACTCCTATGTCGAGCCGGCTAGGAAGCTCCTAACATGGGATCACTAGAATTCGCTTGTGCATTAAATACAACCATAAAAACCTTTAGTACGCATTTGGTTCATGTTTCTTAAGACGTTCAAGCAAGTTACCGAATAGGAAGTTAGCCAGTTTTCTTAAGCCTAACATAGATAAACAATCATCCAATACAACTAATAACACACTAATAACCAATAATCAATAGCTAGGTTTCATTAGATCTAAGCAAACACAAGATAAATCTAGCCTAACATGTTAAACAAAAGACAAGAACAAGATAAAATCAAACAACACATAGACATATTGAATGATTAATTGATAACTTATCTTTCAATGTAACATGGAAGATCTCAAGGCAAAAAGCCTTGAAAAAGATGCTAAAATCATCTTAGGGTTTTCTCCCAAAAATTCCACACTAAGTCCTCTCTCTAATGACAAAAAATTAGAAAACTATATATAGATTTTTACATCTGACGGCGTCACGTTATGGAGTGTGACGCCGTCACCTCGCCGCTTCTAGGGTTCCCGGATGACCTTCTTGACGCCGTCCCTCTTTAGCTATCCAAAATCCGTTCTGGCTTATCAAGGCTTGACGCCGTCAGACCTTGAACGTGACGCCGTCCCTCTTTGAATTAAGCCGTGACGCCCTTGATCAGGTTAAAGCGTGACGCCGTCAGAATTCACATGCAATTTTCACTGGCTTATCATGAGTAAATTTCACATCCACCTTTTCTTGCCAAGCCATGACGCCGTCCAGAGTAAAATCTGACGCCGTCAAAGGTAACTTTTAGCCGATTTTTGAGACTTTGTCGTTTTCTTCACTTTTATGCTCCAAAAACGTCCAAAATGCCTCCTTTTCCAGATTTCTCCTCAAAAGTACCTAAAATGACAAAAGGAACGATTTAGGGCAATATTTGATCAAATAAATACGATTTAGGGCTTAAATGACCCCTTAAAAGCGGTACACTTTTCGCTTCATCAAATACCCTTACACTTGAGATTTGCTTGTCCTCAAGCAAATGCGCTTTTATTCTAATCAAAATACAAGTTAGGGGTCATTTAATGCAAACATAAAAGTAATTACAACAAATAATCGTTCCACTTTAATCATAATAAGCACGGAGATTATAAACTAGCACCTCACAAGTAGTGTTTAGATACTCACATCTCTCAAGTGTCATCAAAATAAATCTCATAAATGAAAACGGATAATATCTCTCACTACCTGTCATAGCAAATAGATTACCATAGGCTTGGGAAAGGATCGAAAACCTCCTCCACTAGGCGTAAGCACCTAAGATAAACTATCAAAGAGGGCTTTTAAATGGGTTATAACGTTAGGTGTAGGGAAAAGGAAAACACGGTTTTGTTGGATAAAGGATATTTTACTGGTGGCGAGTTAAAGATCTTGATCAATTACATGTACTATACAATGTTGCTAAGCCAAGACTCGACTCAATCTTAAGCTAGAAACAAAATAACAAAATAACAAAAACATAAAAATAAACATAAAATGAAACGGGATGGTAGTCCGTATGTTTTTTTTTCTATTTTTCTTTTTCTCATTTTTTTGTATTTTTCTTGATTTTTCGATTTTTTTTTTTTTTTTTTTTTTTTTTTTTTTTTTTTTTTTCATACACTTTTGCCCTACCATCCAAAATAATACATCATAGGGGCATTGCATCCCCTTACACTTGAACTTTTACATAACTTTACAAATAACTATTCTAATGACTCGAATTAAGATAATTGAAAAACTTGGAGTACTTTTAAAATATTTAGCACATATGGGGGTAATAAATGATGTTCTTCCCCATTACTCCATTACACTAGTACTTTACCCATGAGTCCCAATCGTCCCAAAACAATATGTACAAAGATATGACTCGACTTAGCAACCATGTAATCAACTAGATAATTAACTTGGGTTTAAACAAATGTTGTAACAATAATGCACTAAAGATGAGTGCATACAAGGTAGGCTAAGGCGATGTGGGTGTACATTTAAGTGGGGTGTAACAAATTCTTCCTTTAAGTAAAATGCTTAAAGGTCGAAACGAAAAGATAGGCTCTGAGGGGTGTACTAGGGGTATCGTGTACTAAAAATGAGTACAACGCAAAGGGTGTGGGAGAATTACTTGACCAATGTAGCCAAAGTAATTATAACAAAAACACAGGTGTAAAACAATGGGTTAATCCTAATGCCTCTTATCATGTAGTAAATCTAACTACACGAATGTAGTCTCACTTGTGGCCTTGGAATGGTCCTAACGCAAGTTCTAGAATCTAAGTGCTACCGGTACACACATCATAGCATAAATGCTTTTCCTACCAATTCTAGGGGCGAACCTCACATATTTGGGGGTGGAAAATTTTTTAGTGGTACGGTTTTTGTGCTAGTCATATAACTCCTATCCGTGAGACGCTCATTAAGATCAAAGTTTCACTCCTATATGTTGTAAAAAATTTTAAATTTGGCACTAAAATTACCTTAACAAGTATTTCTCTCAGTTTTATTACACATCTACTATTAAACAAACAAAAATCAAGCGTAATAGTATTCTCTAATCGTACTTTTACCCTCCCCTTACACTTAAGATGAACATTGTCCCCAATGTTCAAATAACAAGATGTAAAAGCATAAAGTAAAAGAATGAAATCAAATACTCCCCTGATTCGCTCGGTGGATAATGAAGTAACACGGTTAAATCTTCTTCCAAAGTAATGTTGAAGCTCCATGACTAATGCATCGCCAAAAGCTTGATTCAAAAACATTTCCTTGTCCAAAATAACCTGTTAAACCTGAGAAAACAAACACGAAAACCTGCATAACATCGGCGGGATAAATCTATATATAAGGATATAATGCTTGTGGAATGATAATTTTGCAGATTCCTGGAGATTATAAGTTGGAGATTTAATAAAAACTTTTTAAAAACAAAACTTTCAAAAATTTCTGAAAATTAAATCTGACGCCGTCAGGTTATAAACCCTGACGCCGTCAGAAATGACCTGACAAAAATTTTCATTTTAAGTTTCCGGAAAATTTCTGGAAAAACCTTTACCTTACTTCCTGGAAATCCTGCAAAACATCATTATGACTCGATACAAGCATTTGACTCAAACAAATACGAATATGTATGTTAATTTATTATTATTACGATTCATGTTCATATGTGTTCTAATAAACCAATTTAGATTTCCCTTACACTTATCTTTTGCAAAATACCTTTATATGTAGTTAAGACGAAGTTAAAAACAAAATAAAGCATTTTCACAACTTAGTTTTCGAACATGAATCAATAAGAATAAAAATTAAACATACATACGGAAACAAATAAAAACAAACAAACAAACAAATAAACACACAAAGCAAATAAAGATTGGGTTGCCTCCCAAGAAGCGCTTTTCTTTATTAACGAGTCTTGTAGCTAGACTCAAAGTCTCGTACATTACGTGACTCCATCATCGGTCACGGTTCCTAGGCCATTTTCATTCCCGGTTTTATATTCCGGTCCTAATTTCAAACAATCCTTGTAGAAACCGAATATCCTTTTCATAACATAGTCTACTCCTTTATTTCTATCCTCATCATTCCTATAGTAGACCGCTTGCTTGAGCTCCTTCTCAACATTTGACAAGTGTTGGAATTGTTCTATCTTATATGGCATTTGGTAGTTTACTTCATCGGTCTCATCCTTAAATCTAACTATCCCTAAGGAAGGTTCATAAGTCATTCTAGAGACCTCAACAAATGGTTTTCCAAAAACCACTTGAGTTAAGGATGTATCGACTATTGGGCGGATATCTTCTACAATTACAAAGTCGGTGACATAGGTGGAGTTTCCTACATAAACCGGTAATCCCTTAACTCTTCCCGTGAAGTTACTCATCCAACCCTTGTCAGGGAGCATCCTATACCCAAGTTGATTTTTCATTATCAAGTTGTAGTGGGCTCTAGTCATGATGTTTATGGGTGATCTAAGGTCGATGTAGGCTTTCCACACATGCAAATGTCCGATGTTGCATGGTATGTTGAGATTAGAAGGGTCGCCTATTTCAATGATTGGTCTACCTAGGAAGTATGGTGTCTCGGGGTCATCGAATAAGTTTGTATGATATGCGCGCTCTTCCTTAGTGGGTAGCCTATTGAAGTAGTCCTCATCATCATCTACTTCTTCAATCTCATTTGTCCTAACTTCCTTATCAACCTCGAATTTCTTATCCTCATCCTTAGGTTCACTATTATCCTCATTTCTATCAATTGGTTTGATAGTGACAATGTTGACGAAGTGGACGTGTTTGGATGAAGAGGGGTCCTTTACTTGGGGTCCGCTATTTGTGTTCCTAGCGTCCTTATGTGGAGGTGATAGCACTTGGTTATTGAGGGCTTTCAACAAGTTGTCAATTTTGTTGGTCATCTCTGTTTGTTGTTGATTGAATTCGGATTCGAATCTAGCTATCCGAGCTTCTTGAGATGCCATAAATTGAGACATCAATCCTTCAAAGTTATTGGTACTACCATTGCCGGAAGGATTGTTGTTGAAATTACGGTTCGAGTTGGAACCGCTTGATTGGAAACGATTAGGTGGGTTGGAAGAATTGGGTTGTTGTGCGTTTTGGTTTTGTTTCCACCTAAGGTTCGGGTGATTTTTCCATGAAGGGTTGTATGTATCACCGTAATGGTTTGGCTCGGGTTTGAAAGTGTACCACTTGTCTCCCGCTCCGTCGGTACGCGAGGATGCGTAGTCCACAAAAGCTTGTTCGGGGAGTTCCATGCAATCACGAGTGTCGTGGGGACCACTACATAATTCACATGAAGAAGTGATTTTGTTCACTTGGCTTGAAAGTTTAGGAGCCTCGTAGGATTTCATGAGAAACTTGACTTGGTCTTCAAGTTCTATGATCCTACGGTCGGAAGTGCTTGAATTGTTCGAAGGCAAAGATATTGCCTTGACCGTTTTATTCAAATCACGGGGATCACTCCAACTTTCGTTGTCATAAAGAGCAAGATCCTCTAGGAGAGCCCATGATTGTTCCGCACTTAGATCACGTAGCTTACCACCGGCCGATTGGTCAATGGTTTGCCTCGTGGAGAGATTGATATGGTCATAGAAGATTTGGATTTGGAGCCAAAGTTCTATGCCATGGTGAGGGACTTTTTGGAGTAAGTCCTTGAATCGAGTCCATGCCTCGTAGAGAGTTTCGCCTTGACGTTTTTGGAACATCAAGATATCATTCCTTAGCTTGGTAGTTCTTCCCGGTGGGAAAAACTGAGCAAGGAAACGAGTGGTGAGATCATCCCAAGAGGTGATGGATCCTGCGGGTTGACGTTCTAGCCACTGACTAGCTTGATCCCGCAGAGAGAATTGAAAGAGACGCAATCAGGTCGTCTCTCGAGTGGCAACATCAAGGTCTATAGAATCAACGATTTTAAGAAAGTCCTTGAGGTGTTGATTAGGATCTTCAGAACGAAGTCCATGGAATGCGCATCCGCTTTGCACCAACCGGATGGTGTCGGATCGCAAGGGTGTGATATTGGCTCCTTGAGTGAGCTCAATGGTGTTTCGATAGCCATGGTGGCTAGGACGGGAATACTCTCCTAAGGTACGGGCTCTAGGAGGTGGTGGTTGTTGTGGTGGTGGGTTGTTGGGATTAAGGATATTACCATCTTCCATGATGTCGGATGGTAATGGTTACGAACAAAAACACGAAGAAAATAGATAGACTAAAGAAAACCTAGAAAAATAAAATAAAAATCTCACTAGAAAGGAATCTAGTGAGTAGACCTAATAGAAATAACAATTCAACCTAAACAATAACTATTCCCCGGCAGCGGCGCTAAAAACTTGATGCGTGGTTTTGCAACCTTACAACAGGTTTTACCTCTCGAGGGATCTCAAGAGGCTTACAACCCCACCAGGCAGTGTACCTGACCGATGTAGTATAGTGTAGTGGTAAGTACGGGGGATTGATCGTTCTCCACAGGGAATAGTGTTCGTTAGGTATGAAAAACTACTCTAATAGGTCTAAGGGTTGAGGAAGATTCTTTTTATGTTTTTATATTTTTATGAAAGCAAGAAAAATCTCGGGTTTGAAGGAGTGGGCGGAATTAGTTGCTAGTCAACTAACCCAAATAACTACAAATGCAAATAAAATAAAATAACTGAAAATAAAAAGTTGGTGAGAAGTTAAGTGTAGAGAAATGTGTTTACTTAGATTTCCTTACTCCCTAACTATCTTTTACCGGCTGATTAGTGTGTATTAGTCGCGTGGATGACGGGTGTATTCCTTAATATCAATCGTGGGGTGGCGTACGTACTTCCCCAACTCTACAAGCTCCTACTTCACTCCTATGTCGAGCCGGCTAGGAAGCTCCTAACATGGGATCACTAGAATTCGCTTGTGCATTAAATACAACCATAAAAACCTTTAGTACGCATTTGGTTCATGTTTCTTAAGACGTTCAAGCAAGTTACCGAATAGGAAGTTAGCCAGTTTTCTTAAGCCTAACATAGATAAACAATCATCCAATACAACTAATAACACACTAATAACCAATAATCAATAGCTAGGTTTCATTAGATCTAAGCAAACACAAGATAAATCTAGCCTAACATGTTAAACAAAAGACAAGAACAAGATAAAATCAAACAACACATAGACATATTGAATGATTAATTGATAACTTATCTTTCAATGTAACATGGAAGATCTCAAGGCAAAAAGCCTTGAAAAAGATGCTAAAATCGTCTTAGGGTTTTCTCCCAAAAATCCCACACTAAGTCCTCTCTCTAATGACAAAAAATTAGAAACTATATATAGATTTTTACATCTGACGGCGTCACGTTATGGAGTGTGACGCCGTCACCTCGCCGCTTCTAGGGTTCCCGGATGACCTTCTTGACGCCGTCCCTCTTTAGCTCTCCAAAATCCGTTCTGGCTTATCAAGGCTTGACGCCGTCAGACCTTGAACGTGACGCCGTCCCTCTTTGAATTAAGCCGTGACGCCCTTGATCAGGTTAAAGCGTGACGCCGTCAGAATTCACATGCAATTTTCACTGGCTTATCATGAGTAAATTTCACATCCACCTTTTCTTGCCAAGCCATGACGCCGTCCAGAGTAAAATCTGACGCCGTCAAAGGTAACTTTTAGCCGATTTTTGAGACTTTGTCGTTTTCTTCACTTTTATGCTCCAAAAACGTCCAAAATGCCTCCTTTTCCAGATTTCTCCTCAAAAGTACCTAAAATGACAAAAGGAACGATTTAGGGCAATATTTGATCAAATAAATACGATTTAGGGCTTAAATGACCCCTTAAAAGCGGTACACTTTTCGCTTCATCACATGTGTTTAAGGGAAAAAGACGTGAATTTTTTTGTGAGTTTAACGTGGTTTGTGAAGTGTTGCTAGTGAAAAGTTCATCACCAAAGGTCCTCGGTTCGAATCTGTTCGCTACACATTGATTTTTATCATTTCTTGTACAAGAAATCTGATAAAAAGGGCCCCACATCGTCATTGGATAATCCACTTTCTTGTATAAGAAAGTTGATTAAAAAGTACCATTCGCGATAAGTTAGGGTTTATCGCTATTCAAATTGCGACAAGTTAGGGTTTATCGAAATTGGATTTGGCAAATTTGTCGAAATTGGGTCTTGGCTGTTTTATCGCAATTCAGAAAGAGTATATTTATCGCAAATCACAACTCAGCTTTTATCGCAAAAATGAAAAAGTGGGATTTTATCGCAAATTGGTGTTTTATCGCAAACTCTGTCCGATATCGCAAATGCTTCTCGGGTAGGCTTATCGCAATTGATCTCGGACAACACTGAACTTTTGGATTTTGGCAGATTTAGTCCCTCGCTTTTTCAGCAGCTTTAAGAACTTTCAGAATTGGCAAATTAGACCCTCGCACTTTACATAAACGTTTTCCAAGTTAAATAACTTTTATAAATTTGCTTCGATCGTGATTTCTTCAACACCAAAAGTGAACTCGGTATTTTCGAGCTTGTATAAGTGTGCAAAATACTTCGACAATCGGATATCTACCCTCTTGTATAAGAGTGTTAGATTTTTTATATAAATTATCAATTTATATAAATTAGATAAATTTCTATCTAAATTGAAATTTTGCCATAATTTGTATAAATTTTGGACAAATTGAAATTTCTATAGAAATTGTCATTTTATCTAAATTATAATTTACATAACTTTTGTTGAAATTGTGAACTTTTGATTTTGTCTAAATTATAGTCTAGTCAAATTTAGTAACTTTATTTAATTCGTTTCGTTTATCTAAATTGTAACTTCAACGATCATCAACAACAAACCAAGGCTTCACAACAACATCAAAGTTTTACCTTCAACAATCACAACACCTATTTCTTTGCAACGATCCTGAATCAATCAACCTTATCATACAACAACATTAAAAATGACAACTCAACAAGATATTCATGCAGCCGGTGCTGAAAACCGTCCTCCCATGCTAGAGAAAGGTAGTTATCTTCCATGGACAAGCCGCATGCTTCGATACTTGAAAACTAAACCTAATGGACAAGGCAAACTCTTGATTAACTCCATCAAAAATGGTCCATTCAAGCCTCGTCAGATTCAAGTAGCTGGTGATACAAATCAAACACCTCCCATTCCACCATCCTTTCGTGATCAAAAGGAAGAAGAATACACTGCAGATGATTGGAAGCAAATAGAAGCAGATGAATTAGCTATGCACTTAATTCAACTCGGTTTACCACAAGAAATATTTTGTGCTGTTGACAGTTGTGAAATTGCTTATGATATGTGGGAACGAGTTCGAAGGCTTTGTCATGGTACGGAAATTGGTCAACAAGACATTGAAAACAAGCTTCTAACTGAATGGGAGAAATTCACATCCACTCCAGCTGAACCAATTGAATCCTACTACACAAGGTTTTGCACTATCATGAATGAGCTCATCAGGAACAAATTGGCTCCAAGGCAAATTGTTCAAAACATCAAGTTCATCAACAACCTACCAGAGGAATGGGGACGATATGTCACAATCGTTAACCAAACAAAGAATCTTCATGAGGTGAACTATGATCAACTGTATAACTTTTTGAAGCAAAACCAGAAAGAGGCTGATGAAGTAAGGAAAGAAAAGCTAGCCAAACAACATGATCCTTTAGCATTGATTGCTCAAGCACCAACACCTTCAATAGTGAACACACAACCATCATCATCCACTCCCACTCAAAACTACATGCAACAACAATACACTCCACAAACTGCTGTCATTCCACAACAACCATTCTACCCACAAGAACAACAAGTCATTCCACAACAACAATACCCACAATTCCAAGAACCTGAAGTCACTGACCAAGATGAAGTTATGGCAGCAATGTCACATGCATTTGCTCTAATGACAAAAGCATACCAAGGACGCTATTCCACACCAACAAACAACAACCAAAGGATTTCATCGAACACTCGCAACAGGCAAATTGCACAGCTGAGGTTCAACATGGGTAATCAAGGACAAACGGTTGGAGTTTATGGGAATCAGCAAGGATATGCTACAGGGTTTCAGATGGGTAATCAAGGGCAGTATGCAGGCAATCAGAATCAGTTGGGACAAGTTGTTGGAAACAGAAGGGGTCAGAATATTGGGAATCAGTTTGGGAATGTTGCTGCTCCAGTTGCTGGGAATGCTGGGAATATGAATCAGGGAAATGTGATTAAGTGTTTTAACTGTCAAGGAACTGGTCACATGGCAAGGAACTGTCCCACAAAGCCAAAGAAGCAAGATGTTGAGTATCTACAGAAAGCATTGCTCTTAGCTCAGAAGACAAAGGCAGGGCTCCAGTTGAATGCTGAGGAACATGACTTCATGGCATTGATGGATGATATGGATGATCTGGAAGATATCGATGCCAAATGCATTTTCATGGCCAATCTTCAGGAGGTTAAATATGATACGGATTCTGAAGCACCTCCAGCTTATGATATCAATGGAATCTCTGAGGTACCACCATATGCTACATGTCACAATAATGAAATGTTTGAAATGTCACCTCAGAATGAACAGCATCCTGCGACTCCTACACCAACTTACGATACATATATGGACTCCCCAAGTTGTAGCAATATTAATTTGGCTACTCCAGATATGGATCCTAATGAAGGCTTCGAGTCACAGCATACTGAGACTGAAGAGGAAACACGTGCTTTATTTGAATCATTGTTGAACAACTGTAGTATTGAAATTGAAAAGGTCAAACAAGTCAATCGCGATGTCAAGGCCGCCAATGAAAAATTGACCGCTGAGCTTGAGAGATACAAGGTGAACGAAAAAGCTTTTGAATTTAACCACAAACGACAGTCAAAACTTGAAATTGGTTACAGAGATTCTGTTTTAAGAGAAAAACAATTGCAAATCAAATATGACACTCTTGATGTCAATTTGAACATGAAAATTAAATCTATAAACAAGGAAATTTTTGAATTAACCACCCAACTTTCTAAACAAAAATCAACTTGTTCTGATCTTGAAAAAGAGAAGAAAGAGTTGCATGCAAAGTTTTCAAAACGAGAAGATGAACTTCTTGATGAAATTCTTGACAAACAGGCAACAATTAAAAAGTTGGAAGAATTGCTTGTAAAATCGGGTCATTCTACACAAACAATTAATCTGTTAATTAACGATCCAAACCCGATTCTACATACAATGAAGAAAATGGCTCTCGGTTGTGAAAACCCTTGTTATCTTAAGAAAGCTCAGAAAGAACAGAATGTGCTATATAATGGTAATATTATAAATGATGTACATGATCTACCCGCTGGTTATGATTCTTATGAAACGATTGAGCTTTCTAAAGAAAGTAGAAACAAAATGCGACAGTTGAACAGAGAAATCAAACCAATTGACTATAATGAACTTAACAAACTTTCTGGAGTTCATCTTGTTCAAAAAGAGTCACCATTGTTTTTCAAAAAACCAGTGGCTGTCGCAAAAAGAAAAGTTGTTTCAAAACATCTTTCTAACATCGAACAAATGTACTCTAACAACACTTGCTACTCAAGTGAAGCTAGAATACTTTTGGATGATCTTAAAAAGAGAATTGAAATGCTTCAAACTGTTGTGGCAACCAAAACAAATGTTCAAATCAACGATTGGTTTTCAAAATTTCAAACTGAACAGAAAAAGATGTTCGAAACAGAAATTACTCCCATTGTAACTGCAATACATGCAAGAGTAATCCATGTTGAGAATGCAATTGTGAAAGAAGCAGCCGAATTTGTCAAGGACCACAAATCCTTGGTGAAGGAAGCAAATGAAAACATTGAACAAATAAAAGTTTTGGAAAAACAAAATGACGCACTCTCTGAAGAAGCTCTCTCGACTGATATTATGTCCATTATTTACCAAATATATTCTGTTGAAGATGATGAAAGAATTCGAGCTGAGACTTCTGAAATTGTTAAAAAATATGAAAATGCTTTTGCTAGGATTGAAAAGGAAAACATCACATATTTTAAACAACTTGATCGAAAAAAGGAAGAATGCAAGTATGACAAATTGTCGTATGAACGTTCTTACAAAGAAATGCAAAAACAAATTGATCTTTTGAAGTCTCAGCTTGAATGTCAAAAAGGGAAGGGTGAAGAAATTAATGCAAAGCCAAAAATGTCAATTTCACAATGTGTTCCTTCACACTTGCCCAAAGAAAAAGGAAAAGAGAAAGTAGTTGTCGAAACACCAAAAGTGATAGCACCTGGACTTTATAAGATTAGTACCACTACTGCGGCTATAGACAAAAGTGTGAAAGATAATCCAAAAGAGACTAGGAATGCTAAAACTGATTCAAAGGACAACAAGATAAAACCTAATGCGTGTGCCTTACCTTCTACAGGAGTAGCACGTACCTCTAAGAGCAGCAGACCAAAGCCTAGGAGCAATACAAGGAATAGAGTCTCGCCTGCATCTAAGAGTGAAAACAAGAATAAAACGAAAGAAGTTGAAGAACACCCTAGGATTTTATCGCTTTCCAAGAAGAAACATATTTCATCTAGATGTAATGTTAAGGACAATATTTCAAGTGCTTGTAATGAATCTGTTTGTTTAATGAGAAAGAAATCTTTGTCTGAAAATATTTGTGATGATGTTGTTTCAAATGATATGAATGTGAATGTTGTGCCTAAACAGAAAGATGTGCCTTCAGGAACTAGTGCTAGGTCTAGATACATTAAAAGGCTTATTGCAAAATCTAGGAAAACCACTAGTAGCCTATTACCTAAAGACCATCTTAAGTTTTGCACATGGAAACCAACGGGTAGAATGTTTACACCTAAGGATGGCACATTAGAAATTGCTTCAAAAGATCAAATTAAAACCATCTCTAAGTGTGATATACCTGTTATACCTAACCCCCAGGAACCAAATGTTAAACGGTTTCCATATACAAAATCATCTGTTTTACACAGGTCATTGAAATTTGTCTTTGGATCGTCGACTCGGGTTGCTCCAAGCACATGACCGGGAATCTGAAGCTGCTGATCAACTTTGTATGGAAGTTCATAGGAACAGTTCGGTTTGGAAATGATCATGTAGCAGCTATTCTGGGTTATGGAGATCTACAGTTTGGGAACTTTCTAATCACTCGGGTTTACTATGTCGAAGGATTGGGACACAACCTATTTTCAGTCGGACAGTTTTGTGACGCAGATTTAGTGGTTGCATTTAGAAGGAATACATGTTTCGTTAGGAATTTTATTGGAGATGATCTCTAAACAGGAAATCGTGGCACCAATCTCTATGCTATCGACATAAACCAAATGGCCTCTTCGTCACCAATTTGTCTTATGACAAGAGCTGACGACACTAAGTCCTGGTTGTGGCATAGACGCCTTTCCCATCTCAACTTCGACACGATAACAAAGCTTGCCAAAGACAATATCGTCTCCGGTCTCCATAAATTCAAATACACCAAAGAACACTTATGTCCATCCTGTGAGCAAGGCAAAAGCAAAAGGGCAACTTATAAACCTAAAACCGTTCCCAGTTCGGTTGATAAGTTACATCTGTTGCACATGGACTTTTGTGGCCCAATGTGTAACACCCCAACCCGACAAGGGTAAAGATATCACAATAATGGATTCATATCAGATCAAAACAGAGCATACATCTACATTAATACAAAAATCTCAAAGGATTACAAATGAAATACTGAATCTACAAGGTTACAATGAAAGTTTTCAAAACTAATTCTAAAACATAATATCTTCTATCCAATTCTAATCCAGAATAGCTACCAAGCCTTCTAAGTCCAGAGGTACACTCTCACTCATTCCCAGCTTTCTACTAAAACCTGTCGCAGGAAAAGAAATACGGCTGAGCTACGAGAGCTCAGTGAACAGATATAACGATAACAAAGCAGTAGTAGAGAACAGTAGAAAGTAACAGAAATAAAGGTCATGCAGATATAATATGGATTAAGGGATAAGTAAATGAAAAAGAATAAAGGAAAAGAAAAAGGAATAGTAATCCACCACGAGCCCAGAACAGATAATATAATACCCATGTAGTCATATCAGTAATCCAGAGGGGATGCCTCTCAAGTAACCAGATAATATGAGGGGTGTCCTCATGTATCAAATATATATATGGAGTGATCAGCTCCCAGAGGTGTGAAAGACGTGTATCGCACACACCATCAGTCACCAGAGGTGTACATGTAAACAGTAAATAATAACAGATAACAGAGACAGAACAAATCTAGGATGCATCCATACGCCCCAGGTGGCCAGAGTCTACCAATATACACCAAATTAGATAAAATAAAGTCAGGGACGGGATAGGTCATCTCTCTCCTACCCTAGAGTCAAGCCATCGGTGCATCAATGACAAGGACATGAACACCTCATGCCTAGTGAGTTGGCTCGGGTATCAAACCGTGGTCAGGGTCAAGTATCAAGTATCAGGTCAAAATCAGAGTGTCATATCAGAAGGTTCATAGTATAAGGTTCATGTCAATTATTTCAGAATTAAATATCAAAGGTTCAGGATAAATCGGGTTCAAATCAGAGTTCATCAGATCAAGGTTTATATCAATAATCAAGTCAAGGTTCAGGTCAAAAGTTCATTTAGAAATTTCTATCAAAGTCCATTTTAAGAAATCCCTTAATAATTTGTTTTCATAAAAATGATCCTTCAAAATGGTTTTTCATAAAGATAGTCTTTAAAATAGTTTTCATAAAAGTTAATAGAATTTCAAGTAAAAGTATAAACATCATTTTAAACAAATACTCTTCTCAAAACATTTCCAGGTCATAATTTAAAAGGTTTTTCACAACATAAATTCATATCAGAGGTCATAACAAGGGAAATCAATAGAAAAGGTTCAAAGCAATGGAACTCATAGCAATGACATCAAATCAGAAACTAAACAGATCAGAATATGGAAGGGATCATATCAGAGTTCACAGAACAGGGGAAACATAGCAAGGTTTAAGGGATCAACAAGATATAAAGAAAAGAGTTCATGAAAAACCTGTGAGAAGGTCAGAATATATGTACCTTATTAGCAAAGCAGAATAAGCAAAACAGACACGGAACAGACATCAGGACTTCTCCTTCTTTACACCTAAAGGAGTAGAAGACGGAATTACAACAGATTCTAATTCAGATTATTACTTTTAGTTTACCTTTCCATTTTAAGTAGCTTTCCAGATTTAACAGATTTCCATATTTAGCAAGATATTAATATCTCAGATTAAGTTAAGTCCTTATTTAAGGATTATTATGGGTATAAGGTATATTTTAATAAGTTACAAAAGTTTAAGGTTAATTATGACAAGTTTACATAGTTTAGGGTTTTAATTGTAAATTCATTAAATTCAAAGGTCTAACATGAAAATACTTTAAGTTACTGAATTAAATACTCATATTATTCAGAATGACATTTTAATCACTTAAGTTTCACAATTTACAGTTTATACCCCTCTAGTTATATAATTTACAAAACAAACCTTATATTTACATATTTTATAATTAAGTCCCTACAATATTCGTATTTACCAAACAAGCACCTCATTTTACAAAATTACAGAATGTAACCTCAGAATTATGTATAGTACGAATCAGATCCCATAGAACTCAAAAATTACACATTTGGTCCCTTAACTTTACAAAACTTATAAATTAAATCATAGTTTAGTAACAATTACATATTAAGCCCATAAATTCTCAAAATTATACCTTACACCCTTAATAACATTATTTACAGAGAATAACATCAAGTTTCCATAATTTACACTTTTAGTCCCTCTATTTTATTTAATTACCAATCGTACCCTATAAATACAATTAATTCCTTTTCTTGCAATATTTACACTTAGGACCCTCAAGTTATATTTTTCCTACATTCCTATAGACTTATATAACATTAAAAAAATATCCCACAAGTTTTAAAAATTACAAAACACACCCTTTTAATTTAAAAACTCAATCGGTAATACTTTTTAATCAACAAACCCTAACCAAAATTCATCCAATCATTACATCATCATCCAACAACCTTAAAATGCATTAAATGATCAGATCCATCCAGAAACCCTAACCCTAAATCGTTAGACTTAGTTTTTATTTTTTTTCTTTCCTTTTTTATAAAACCCGATTAGAAACAAAATTACCACGATCGATCTAAGCTTCAACAAATCAAACCAACATTTTTTCAGAGTGATATGATCAGATTAGAACCCAAAAAAATTATGTACATGACCCAAAAAAATCGCATGACCCGATTTGTATTTTATTAGGGTTTTAGTTATCTAAAATTCGTATGATCAATTAAGCTTGCATGATTCGATTCCAACAATTTATATGAGTTATATATGATGTAAATAACATTATAAAAATACCAAAATGAATTTAGAACGTGTGGATTAGGCGTAGTAATTTTTTTGTACCTCGGATGGATAATCGACACAAAATAATTCCCACGATCGAATCAAGCTTCCTACGACCCAAAGCCTATTTTTCCCAGCCTCCTTAGACCTTGATGATTACCAGAAAAATACCCAAATACCTCCAGAAATTCGGATGGAATAAGAGAGAGTTTTGGTTTGTTATTTTAGGGTTTTGGATAAGAATAAAAGGAAAATGGGGAGAAATAAATTAAATGATGATAATGGCCGGAATTAGGGGGGAAATGGGCTGGAGATTCGGTCCAAAGGTTGACAAAAATCAGAGTTTGTGATTTGGTATCATTTCTTAATTTATTTTGATATATATCTTAATTAAAATGATTTTATAAGTATATTAAATTTAATTAATTATTTTCGGATTATATATATATATATATATATATATATATATATATATATATATATATATATATATATATATGTATATGTGAATTAATAATTTTTGGACATTCAAAATAATATAATGTTGTCCCAGAAATTAATTTACTTGATATGTAGATCATTTTCAGAAGTTTGGAATCATTTCAGAATTTTATAAGTTATTTATTTAGGTTTTATGGTTTCAGGGGTAATTTGGTCATTTTACAGGCTATCTGAATTTCAGGTATTACAACTTCTTCCCCTCTAAAAAAAATTTTCGTCCTCGAAAATTGAGATGAAACGAAACGGAAACACAATTGACTGTGAACAGAAATATGAAAGACTTGGTTCTTGTGACTCTATATTGTAGGTCAAAACTTCGGTTTCCTCAGAAAGGCAAATCATACCGAATCCAGATCAAAAGAATAATATATCGAACGTAACAGATGATAATCGGATTTTCTCGGAAGAGACGCAAGAAATACATGGGATTTTGACGGATATGCCGTCCACAGAATTTGATTTGACAAATCAGATTAGAACGTACAGAAATAGATTATCGATAACATCAATTGGCAGAAGTTTTATAACAGAACCTAAGATTATTATCGGAAGTATCAGAGGTCAGCAGAATGCGTGACGAGAATCCATACGTATCGCTTTACATAACGGTGAAAGCAGATTACACGTATAGGTAGAATGAACTTAAAGTCTCACTAATGCAGATAATCTTCAAACAGTTATCAGAATTTCTAAAGCTTCTAAGGCACTTCTCAAAATATCCTATGCCCACAACAAGTGCACGCTATATGATGTAAGTATTATCACGTTGGCCAGACGTCATAATACTGGCATCATATAAATATGCCCTCATGATGGTCATACTTTATATCAAGTTGTGAACAGAACAACTTATCTGAATCCACCTAATCCAACTACAGTCTCAGAGGTCATCAAAATCAAACACCATAACTAAGAGGGAAAGTGTAACACCCCAACCCGATAAGGGTAAAGATGTCACAACGATGGTTTCATATCAGAACAAACATAAGCATTAGACATAAATAATACAATAGAAATTCAAGGGTTACAATGGAAACTCTGAAACTATAAGGTTACAATACAATAACTCTAAATCTAAATATAAATTCTTCTAATAATCTTCCATAGCTAGTAGGGTCTTCTAAAATCCCAAGTACTCTCCACTCATACCCAGCATCCAAACTAAAACCTGCCGCAGGAAAAGAAATGCGGCTGAGCTACGAAAGCTCAGTGAACAGATATAACGATACAAAGCAGTAGTAAAGGGATAGTGAGGTAAAGGAAATAATACAAGGTGTAACATGATTAAGAAAGAAATGAGAAAGGTTATCAAGAATTGGTTACAAGGTCTAAGTGTAAAGGAAACCATAACCCACCACCAGCCCAATGTTCAATTTCAAGTCAAGTCAAGTATCAAATCGAGCATAGGTTATAGGGTAACAGAAACAGAAATCCTCTACGAGCCCAGAACATATCATATCAATCAAGTAAACAAGTATACATGTATACGGAGGGGTGACCTCGGTATGCCAAGTATAATATGAGGGGATACCTCCAAGGGTTGGAGTCGCGGGCTCCCAAGAGTGAATGACGTATATCGCACACACCCATCATGTCACTAAGCAATACAAGTAATCAAGTCAAGTCAAGTCAAGTACAAATCTAGGATGCATCCATGCGCCCCTGTAGGCTGCCACAATGTCTTCAGCTACGCGCAAGTCAAGTATCAAGTCATGGCAGGGACGGGATAGGTAATCACTTTCCTACCCAAAAGTCAAGTCATCGGTGCATCAATGACAAGGACATGAAACCCTCATGCCTAGTATGGCTCGTAGTCTCAAACTGTGGGTCAAGGTCAAGTATCAAGTATCAAGGGTTCAAGTATCAAGTTTCAAGTTTCATGTTTCAATTTCAAGTTCAAGTTTTATCAATGGGTTCAAGTCAAGTCATATATCAAGGGTTTCATACCAATGTATCAAGGTTCAAGTCAAATGGTCAAGACAAGAGATCGTAGCAAAGGTATGCAGTAAAGGTTCAATTTAAAAGTTCGTTTACAAACAATCCTTTTAAAATAGTTTCCATAAAATAATCTTTTAAAATGGTTTTCATAAAAATAGTCTTTAAAAAGCTAGTTTTCAATAAGCTAGTTTTAAAAATGGTCTTCTTAAAACATTTTCATAAATAAATAAAAAGGTTTTCTTATCCCGCTAAAATTTCAAGTATATCAAGGTTCAAGTCAAGGTGTATGGCAAGATTCATATCAAGGTTCATAGTGGTTCAAGGCAAAGATCAAGGCAAGGGTTCAAAACAAAGGTTCAAGTCAAAGGAATCATATCTAAGGTTCACAATACAAGGGGAACATAGAAATGGCTTGGGAAATCCTAAACGAATCCAAAACAAGAGATCAAGAGAACGAAGGCACCTTACAAGAAGGGCAGAATATCTGTACCTTAACGCAAATGCAAGAACACTCGGAGACACAACTAGTCTTTCTTCAAATGGTCCACCTGAATTAATAATCGTTTATTATTCAAGAGTTTGTTTATTGTTTAATGACGTAAATGATTATCGTCTTTAATGTTATTTGTTATACCTATTGTATTATATTAACATAATTAGGGTTTAGTTAAGACTTCACGTATGCCAAAAGTATTTGTTAATGGTTTAGTCTATTATATAAAAGAATACTGTAGCAAATAGAAAATTAACTTGTTGGTATAACTGTGATATTTACTATTTTAATATGCGCTTCATAAATAATTTAGTCAAACATATCAGTTGCTTAATAAGTTAATATCCCCATGTGCTTCTCTTGGCTTTTAGTTATTCCAAACTGTATACGAACTCGAACAGCAACATTATTTTACCCACATAACATGCTTGTAACCATATACATGCCATATTAATTATCAGTTCATCATGTCCCTGTATCGTTTAATACGTTCCTCTTACTTCAAGTTTTCCCTCCTAAAACATAACAGATCTATCCTTCATCTTTTAATAGTGTCTTTAAAATATTGTGGCACTTAGGATGCTCATTATACACCTATTCTCATTATCTCATATTTGATATTTGTGTACATGCATGTACTAACACACCGTACGCATATGACTATATGAATAAATTTGTAGTATCGTAAACTTCTCTATATATTGTGATTGATGTGTATTTTCATATGACAGTTCGAATATTACCTCACAGTTTAATGAATAGTTCGAAACGGCTGAAACGAACACGGAGGTACAACTAGACGCGATCAAACCACACGAAGCCAAAACCCTCTAGTGTGTTGAAACTGAAACAGCAATCGTCGCACGAAACGATTTGAACCGAAACCAAGCACGAAACCACAACCTGGACCAACTCGAATAGAGCAAACGTAACTGAAGTTCCAGGCACGAACACGGATACGAACCAGGAATACCAACGATATCAACGTGAATCCCGAACTATGCATGGCCACCCTTCGAATGGCAAACACAACCCACGATCAAAACCACCATTTGAAGCTGCTGAAACAACACGATGGGGCCACCAAAAGAAGCACAAAAGAACTCTTGTTGATGCTGTGTGAACTTGACAGGAATGAGAGAAGGAGAAGTAGCAGCCGAATGGAGTGTTTTAGGGTTTTGAATGTGATAAATAAATGTTCGGTATATATATGGATGAGAGAACCGAATATTTGAGATTAAATATAAAAGGAATAGACCTATTTTAAAAGGATTATGATACCATTTAAATGCAATGCATATCTTTTCTTATTTGATCAATATCTTCTTCTTATTTGTTATTATTTTTTTTCTAGCCGAATTTTTGTATGTTAGAAAAATTCTTTACCAAATACGTGTGACTTATTGATCAAACTCATTTGACGCTAATAAATATGTGTACATAAAAAAAACATACATGGAGATTATACAAATGTACGTTTCAATTAACGACTTCTAAATATAAGAAAATAGTTGTGATACATTGTTTGCACAAGTTTTTGATTTTATACTAATATGTATACAAAAATAAAATGTCGCATATTATTTTTAAGGTGGAGAGCCATATGTTTGTAATCTTTAATTTATAATGTAAAGTTTTATTTAACTTAAATTATTAGGTATCTTAGGATTTAATTATTTTAGATTAGGTACAAATAATGTGTCTTTTATTTAATTTATATGTTCTTTAAAATTTCAAAATTAGAGGAGTATTTTGGTCATTTCAGATTATGCAAATTTTCGGGTTTTACAGAAAGTAACTACTCGAAAGAGTTAACGGAACAGATCTAGAATGTTTATCAGAATTTGGTACATCATTAAAAGCATCAGATCATCCATCATTCGCCAAATTTCACATAACAAAACCATCGTCCGACATACGCAGAATGAACACAGAGCGGAATTACTAATAGAGAACCTAAATCATTCAAAGGATTTTATCATCAGGTAACAGAAATTTAAATGGGTCAAGAGGAAATGAATTACGTCATCCATAGCTTCATCCATCACAGAATTAATTAATTATAACACAGACGTTCGCTTCAGAATTTCATCCATTCAAAATCATGATCTCAATTTCTATTCGTAAGTCTGCTTCTGCTCCCAATTCATCTTAGTACAACTAAAATGAATAGAGAAGCAAGACTGCGAGTCTTGGACAAGTCTGCTAGCACAGTTCGGAATTCGCCAACTCAGATTGCTGTCGTCATCGGATGCTTGGTAGTGGTGTCTGCTACAATCTCTGAACGCCAATCACATCTACTCTTCCAGAACAAAGGTCATTCCATTTAATACGAAGATGGTCTTCATGTTCCTCGTTCGTCTTAGAGCACGAACATGTTATCATACTATGACAATTGTCCAACTACTCGCGAAAACATGATTCTCATTAGCCAATACAATTGGCATTATTTAAAACTCATAATGGTCACAATGAGTACCAAACAGCTTCATGAATCGTTTTAGGGAAAACTTCATATCTAATTCACATCACCAATCTTTACGAATAAAACTGAAATACTTTTACGGAAGTTGCTCTCAGTTAGTCATCTCCCTTCTTAGGAGTTCTTGTGGTTGCTTCTTCAGTCCTTCAAACATTAAATGAGGTTGTCTGATACTGAGTTTCAAGGTAGAACAATTTAATCATTGATACGCAGAAATGAAAAGTGATTACGGTTAAAATTACGGTTAGGTTTACGATAGTTGTTATGCTGAAGCAAAATTTTCTCTTTCTTATTCATAATTTAATAGGGGTATTCAAGAGGAACACTGAAGTGGACAAAAACATATCTCATCAGCCTCTTCAATCCTTCAGCTTCTATAGCATCATGGTTCGTCAACTGAAATCGGTTCAGAGTCAATTCTACTTCTTAAACAGGAGGAAAGCCCACGAGTTTTATCAGAAAACGCCAGAAAATTTGTACAACAAAACCTTCCTAAGGGTAGATACTGTTAGGTGTCAGGAGAATTCGACAATCAATGAGATCAGGGTAAATATTCCATAGCAGCATTAATCTTATCAGGTTTGAGCGGTTAAAGGTTTTCATAACAAAAGTAGGGTGGAGCAGATTGTTAAGGATCACATTTTAGATATGGTAGTCTATGGTAGCTTTTACGAAGAGCCAACCAGTCAATACTCAAAGATTTCCAAAATCAAGTATATCAATAGTAAACAGATCCGCAGAACGAATATGGTCATTAAACCAGACGGATAGTTCATATATCAGAGTCAGGGACATGGTTCATCAAGGTGTTGGGGATAGATAAGCGAACGGTTCAAGGTGTTGGAGTTTTGTTTAACCTTTTAGCATAAGTGGCAGGTAGGTTGTGAATCATCTGTAATACGAACATCGTATAACTATCAAAAGTGAGGCGTATGAATATCGGTTATCAGCATCATCATGCTCAGTTAACAATCCCATACAGAGATAGTATTTGCATCAAATCCTTCTAAAGGAAAACTGATTGGCAAATAAGATTCATCATTCAAGGGAGGTAATAAACTTCTATATCCGAGGTTAATAATCGCCAGAGTTCTAATATGAGTAGTAATAGATTTGCAAGACAGAATAGTATCAGGTGATACATTTATATCCAGTATGGGTAATGAATTTATAGAGGGTGTCAAACACATTAGGATTAAACGGCCTTCGGGATGGTCGGAAAGATATCATACTGTTTATCAAACAGATCGGAAGTGAAGGTCAAAATCAGGTAGCGGTAGCAAAATTTAACAATCGGTAATCGTAGTAGGGGTTTTCAAAATTGTTTCAACGCCCAAGTGAGACATAGGAAAATAGTCGTCAATATTAAATGATCAATCAATCAATCCTTATAAGGATAAAATCAAGGTTACTATCAAAGAAAGACGGATCAACAAGGAAAAAAAATCTTATCGTTCAGAATGTGAGGGAGAACATTTTTATACTCGTGGTTAAACACCACAAGACTTCTCATGGGAACAGAGATGGTTAAGACGAAATCAAATAGTGTCAAAAGATTCATAGATGATTATCAGAAGCAAAAAACAACTAACAGAATGTATTAAGTATATCATCGTCATGGGGATTCTCAGAATGCCCGAAGAGGCATCAGAGTGATTAACAAAAGGATCAGAGGTCGGAGTCGGAATCTGAAGGCAAGGATCAAATAGTGTCAGACAGTTACTATGCAATTTTCAATGCTTCAGGCTTTATTTAGGTTTCAATTCTTAGGTGGTGCAAGGCATAAGCTCTAATTTTCCAAATGTGATTTCAATAGTCTTTAACCAAAAGCAAGGCACGAATCAGAGTGATGCGGAAGCAATGCTACTTAAACACATGACTTATAGTCTACCCATTCCTCACTGGTCAGAATTGAAGTTCCTATAGGGAAATCCTAAAGCAAATTCTCAAAGGTTGTCCTACGAGCGCCTACAGTGGAAACTTAGTGGTCCAGACTTCACAGGTCAAGGGTAAATGTATTACGAGTCGCAGCCTGTGATCTCTGATACCATAAATTGTAACACCCCAACCCGACAAGGGTAAAGATATCACAATAATGGATTTATATCAGATCAAAACAGAGAATACATCTACAGTAATACAAAAATCTCAAAGGATTACAAATGAAATACTGAATCTACAAGGTTACAATGAAAGTTTTCAAAACTAATTCTAAAACATAATATCTTCTATCCAATTCTAATCCAGAATAGCTACCAAGCCTTCTAAGTCCAGAGGTACACTCTCACTCATTCCCAGCTTCCTACTAAAACCTGCCGCAGGAAAAGAAATGCGGCTGAGCTACGAGAACTCAGTGAACAGATATAACGATAACAAAGCAGTAGTAGAGAACAGTAGAAAGTAACAGAAATAAAGGTCATGCAGATATAATATGGATTAAGGGATAAGTAAATGAAAAAGAATAAAGGAAAAGAAAAAGGAACAGTAATCCACCACGAGCCCAGAACAGATAATATAATACCCATGTAGTCATATCAGTAATCCAGAGGGGATGCCTCTCAAGTAACCAGATAATATGAGGGGTGTCCTCATGTATCAAATATATATATGGAGTGATCAGCTCCCAGAGGTGTGAAAGACGTGTATCGCACATACCATCAGTCACCAGAGGTATACATGTAAACAGTAAATAATAACAGATAACAGAGACAGAACTAATCTAGGATGCATCCATATGCCCCAGGTGGCCAGAGTCTACCAATATACACCAAATTAGATAAAATAAAGTCAGGGACGAGATAGGTCATCTCTCTCCTACCCTAGAGTCAAGCCATCGGTGCATCAATGACAAGGACATGAACACCTCATGCCTAGTGAGTTGGCTCGGGTATCAAACCGTGGTCAGGTTCAAGTATCAAGTATCAGGTCAAAATCAGAGTGTCATATCAGAAGGTTCATAGTATAAGGTTCATGTCAATTATTTCAGAATTAAATATCAAAGGTTCAGGATAAATCGGGTTCAAATCAGAGTTCATCAGATCAAGGTTTATATCAATAATCAAGTCAAGGTTCAGGTCAAAAGTTCATTTAGAAATTTCTATCAAAGTCCATTTTAAGAAATCCCTTAATAATTTGTTTTCATAAAAATGATCCTTCAAAATGGTTTTTCATAAAGATAGTCTTTAAAATAGTTTTCATAAAAGTTAATAGAATTTCAAGTAAAAGTATAAACATCATTTTAAACAAATACTCTTCTCAAAACATTTCCAGGTCATAATTTAAAAGGTTTTTCACAACATAAATTCATATCAGAGGTCATAACAAGGGAAATCAATAGAAAAGGTTCAAAGCAAAGGAACTCATAGCAATGACATCAAATCAGAAACTAAACAGATCAGAATATGGAAGGGATCATATCAGAGTTCACAGAACAGGGGAAACATAGCAAGGTTCAAGGGATCAACAAGATATAAAGAAAAGAGTTCATGAGAAACCTGTGAGAAGGTCAGAATATCTGTACCTTATTAGCAAAGCAGAATAAGCAAAACAGACATGGAACAGACATCAGTACTTCTCCTTCTTTACACCTAAATGAGTAGAAGACGGAATTACAACAGATTCTAATTCAGATTATTACTTTTAGTTTACCTTTCCATTTTAAGTAGCTTTCCAGATTTAACAGATTTCCATATTTAGCAAGATATTAATATCTCAGATTAAGTTAAGTCCTTATTTAAGGATTATTATGGGTATAAGGTATATTTTAATAAGTTACAAAAGTTTAAGGTTAATTATGACAAGTTTACATAGTTTAGGGTTTTAATTGTAAATTCATTAAATTCAAAGGTCTAACATGAAAATACTTTAAGTTACTGAATTAAATACTCATATTATTCAGAATGACATTTTAATCACTTAAGTTTCACAATTTACAGTTTATACCCCTCTAGTTATATAATTTACAAAACAAACCTTATATTTACATATTTTATAATTAAGTCCCTACAATATTCGTATTTACCAAACAAGCACCTCGTTTTACAAAATTACAGAATGTAACCTTAGAATTATGTATAGTACGAATCAGATCCCTCAGAACTCAAAAATTACACATTTGGTCCCTTAACTTTACAAAACTTATAAATTAAATCATAGTTTAGTAACAATTACATATTAAGCCCATAAATTCTCAAAATTATACCTTACACCCTTAATAACATTATTTACATAGAATAACATCAAGTTTCCAGAATTTACACTTTTAGTCCCTCTATTTTATTTAATTACAAATAGTACCCTATAAATACAAATAATTCCTTTTCTTGCAATATTTACACTTAGGACCCTCAAGTTATATTTTTCCTACATTCCTACAGACTTATATAACATTACAAAAATATCCCACAAGTTTTAAAAATTACAAAACACACCCTTTTAATTTAAAAACTCAATCGGTAATACTTTTTAATCAACAAACCCTAACCAAAATTCATCCAATCATTACATCATCATCCAACAACCTTAAAATGCATTAAATGATCAAATCCATCCAGAAACCCTAACCCTAAATCGTTAGACTTAGTTTTTATTTTTTTTCTTTCCTTTTTTATAAAACCTGATTAGAAACAAAATTACCACGATCGATCTAAGCTTCAACAAATCAAACCAACATTTTTCCAGAGTGATATGATCAGATTAGAACCCAGAAAAATTATGTACATGACCCAGAAAAATCGCATGACCCGATTTGTATTTTATTAGGGTTTTAGTTATCTAAAATTCGTATGATCAATTAAGCTTGCATGATTCGATTCCAACAATTTATATGAGTTATATATGATGTAAATAACATTAGAAAAATACCAAAATGAATTTAGAACGTGTGGATTAGGCGTAGTAATTTTTTTGTACCTCGGATGGATAATCGGCACAAAATAATTCCCACGATCGAATCAAGCTTCCTACGACCCAAATCCTATTTTTCCCAGCCTCCTTAGACCTTGATGATTACCAGAAAAATACCCAAATACCTCCAGAAATTCGGATGGAATAAGAGAGAGTTTTGGTTTGTTATTTAAGGGTTTTGGATAAGAATAAAAGGAAAATGGGGAGAAATAAATTAAATGATGATAATGGCCGGAATTAGGGGGGGAAATGAGCTGGAGATTCGGTCCAAAGGTTGACAAAAATCAGAGTTTGTGATTTGGTATCATTTCTTAATTTATTTTGATATATATCTTAATTAAAATGATTTTATAAGTATATTAAATTTAATTAATTATTTTCGGATTATATATATATATATATATATATATATATATATATATAATATATATATATATATATGTATGTATATGTGAATTAATAATTTTTGGACATTCAAAATAATATAATGTTGTCCCAGAAATTAATTTACTTGATATGTAGATCATTTTCAGAAGTTTGGAATCATTTCAGAATTTTATAAGTTATTTATTTAGGTTTTATGGTTTCAGGGGTAATTTGGTCATTTTACAGGCTATCTGAATTTCAGGTATTACACAATGAGAGTTGAGAGTATCAATGGGAAGAAGTATATTCTTGTGATTGTCGATGATTATTCAAGATATACATGGGTAAGGTTTTTGAGATCAAAAGACGAAGCACCAGGCATCATCATCACCTTTCTGAAGCGGATTCAAGTCTTACTTCAAGCTCCAGTTAGGATAGTAAGAACAGACAATGGCACGGAATTTACCAATCAGGAGTTAAGAACATATTTTGAAGAAACTGGAATTACTCACCAGACATCGGCTGTTAGAACTCCACATCAGAACGGGGTAGTTGAACGAAGAAATAGAACTCTTGTGGAAGCTGCTCGCACAATGCTGATTTATTCCAGTGCACCGTTGTTTTTATGGGCTGATGTTGTTTCCACTGCTTGTTTTACTCAAAACCGATCCCTAATCTATCCAAGATTCAATAAAACCCCATACGAATTGGTAAACAACAGAAAACCCGATATCTCTTACCTTCATGTATTTGGCGCTTTGTGTTATCCTACAAATGACAGAGAGGATCTGGGGAAGCTGAAAGCTAAGGGTGATATTGGTATCTTCATTGGTTATTCTGATAACTCGAGGGCATTCAGGGTGTATAACAGAAGAACGAAAAGAGTAATGGAGACGATGAATGTGAAGATTGATGAAATTTCACAAATGGCTTCTGAGAGACTCGCTCTAGAACCCGTGCTTAACCCTATGGCTTCTAATCGTATCGGATTAGGACCCGCACCACAAAGTCAAACTTCTGGACATATCAGTTCAGGACTCATACCTCAAGGAGCTCAGTCAACTTCTACTGACAAACCAACAACTCAAGAACTGGACAATTTCTTCGAGTTTATGTATGATGAATACTATGGTGGAGCTTCGACAAATGCATCACAACAACATTCCGCTGGACCTGCTCAACAACATCAACCACCACCACCACCACAAGATGCATCTACTACAATCGAAGCTGAAGCACCAACTCCCTCCACGTCAACATCATCTACATCTACTCCTGCCACTCCAGTAATTGAGATTGTTTTACCAAGAGTTAATGAGCAAACCCAAACTACACCAATTCAAGAAGAACCATACCAAAACGATGTTGTGTTAGAAGAAGAAGAACCATTTGAAAACCCATTTGCAACGGAATCTGCTGAATCTTCTTCTCGGTTACATGAACCAACAAACACGCATTCGTTAGATCCAAGGTACCCTTCAACGTTAAAGTGGACTAAAGATCATCCAATAGAACACGTTATTGGTGAACCTTCAAGGCCAGTACAGACAAGAAGACAACTCGCCACCGATTGTGATATGTGCATCTTTGCCTGCTCAGTCAGTTTAAAAGAGCCAAAGAACATTCGGGAAGCAATGTCAGACGATGCATGGATTGAAGCAATGCAGGAAGAACTTCTCCAATATCAACTTCATGACACTTGGGATTTAGTGCCGAGACCCATTGACAAACTCGTCATTGATCTTAAGTGGATATGGAAGAACAAAAAGGATGAAGAAATGACTGTCATTCGCAACAAAGCTCGTCTCGTGGCCAAGGGATTCAGACAAGAAGAGGGAATAGATTTTGAGGAGTCATTCGCGCTAGTAGCTAGACTTGAAGCGGTCGGGATTTTCTTAGCATACGCTGCTCACAAGAACATCACGGTCTATCAGATGGATATCAAGACTGCATTCTTGAATGAAACTCTGAAGGAAGAGGTGTACATGAGTCAACCAGATGGATTTGTTGACAAAGATCATCCCGACTACATCTACAAGCTCAAGAAAGTTATCTATGGTTTGAAACAAGCCCCAAGGGCGTGGTACGATGAATTATCATCTTTCCTACTCTTGAATCATTTCACCAAAGGAACAATTGACCGGACCTTGTTTACCAAAAAGTTTAAAGATGACATTTTGATTGTTCAGATTTACGTGGACGACATAATCTTTGGGTCCACTAATCCAAAACATTCAAAACTTTTTGCAAATCTCATGAAAAGTAAATTTGAAATGTCCATGATGGGCGAATTAAAATTCTTCCTTGGACTTCAAATCCATCAATCCCATCATGGTATTTTCATTAATCAGGCGAAATATACTATTGAGATTTTAAAGAAACATGGAATGGAAAATTGTGACTCTGTTGGTACTCCAATGGTCACATCACCCAAAATTGGTGCTGACTTATATGGGAAACCCATTGATCCGAAGAAATATCGGAGCATAATTGGGTCTCTCATGTACTTAACTGCTAGCCGACCCGATATACATTTTGCTGTCTGTTTATTAGCACGGTTTCAGGCAAGGCCTACCGAACTTCACCTCAAAGAGGTTAAACGGATCTTCCGGTACCTTCAAAGAACCATTAACATGGGACTTTGGTATTCGAAGGATTCGGAGTTCAAACTAACAGCCTTTGCAGATGCCGATCATGCTGGTTGCCAAGTCACTGCAAAAAGTACATCTGGAGGAGCACAATTTCTGGGAGAGAAGCTAGTAGGCTAGTCATCGAGGAAACAAGACTGCACGGCGCTTTCAACTGCAGAAGCCGAGTATGTGTCTCTATCTGCGTGTTGTGCCCAAGTTCTATGGATGAGGACACAACTCACAGATTATGGCTACTTTTTTGACCACATACCTATGTATTGCGACTCAAAAAGTGCCATAGCCATTTCGTGCAATCCCGTTCAGCACTCCAAGACCAAGCATATTAGAGTCTGCTACCACTTTATCAAGGAGCAGGTCGAAGAGGGTACTATTGAATTATTTTTCGTGAAGACTGAATACCAACTTGCCGATCTATTTACTAAAGCCCTCCCATCAGAGCGGTTTGAATACTTAGTTCGTCGAATTGGAATGCGAAGCCTAACTCCCGAAGAGTTAGAAAGTCTTCTCGAATCTTCTTGAATTATCTCATGAAGCTTCGCACGTAAATATTCTTGAAAAACAGAATACAAAATTTGAAAAACCAACAAAAACAAAATATAAAAATAGAAAATTTTAAAAAGACATAAAAAATACAAAACATAAAATCCAAAAATATTCTTCTCACGACATGTCTCTCGTATAATCGATATTCTGTACGTACCTAGAAATGTCATTCAACAATGATACGGGCATGTACAGATGCTTGAGCGAGAGTTCATTTAAATGTTTTCTAAAACATGTCGTCTCTCAAATTTCTAATCTTACGACTTTCGTATATTTCAGTACGGAACCCGAGCTACATTGATGACTTCTGATTATTTCAGATCAGGACTCGTAATGTTAACGGCAAAATCAAAAAATCCTTGAGCACATGATCAAGATTTCTCAAAAAGATTTTTCAAAATCTTTCTCAAATTCTGTGCTCAAGATTTTCATATACAAAACTCCCTCTTAAACCCAAATATTTAACAATATGCTTTATTTAAGGGGGAGTATAAAATTAAAAAATGGAAAAATGTTCCAATTTCATGCTCAAATCCGTCTTTCTCTCCAAAAAGTTTCATTTTTACCAATTGATATCAAAAATATCACTTCATGCTATTTTTGAGGGGGAGAGGACGTGATTAAAATGTGATAAAAAATCGTGGATTGAATCTCAAAAGAGCTCTACAAAAATGACTCAGCATGAACCCTCGAATTGACGAAACTAAATGTCCGTTATCGAAAAGACTTGTCCGGGACGGGTAATAATTTCAAGCTGGTTCTCCAGTGATGTAAACGTGTCTCGCAAAGGACTTGTCTGAGTAGAATGTACCAATTCGAGAGATGATCATTGAATATGACCTGGACGGGTAATAATTTCAAGCTAGTCTAACTAGTGATGTAAGCGTGTCTCGCGAAGGTCATGTTCATTGAAAATCGATCAATTCAAAAATGTGCGAACTCTACCCAACATGTGCAATTTTAGTTAAAAATGCATGAGCACATGTGAAGGGGGAGTATTTCAAAAATATAAAACTCTCAAAGTGCTAACTAAATGTGTTTATTCATAAAAACTTTGAGAGATTTTCAAAAGGTTTTATGGCAAATCTAGGATAGTCATGGTGTTATAAGGTGACTAAGGTTAGGGAAAACCGTCCTATGATCCACCTGAGCCGGAGGGATCTACCCAAGGACAATTCCAATAGATTAGAATTAGAAGTCCTTAGGTAAGATTGAAAAAAGGAGTAAATGAGAAAGGGAAAGAAGGGGTTGTAGAATTAAAAAGAAAAGTTTAATGAAAGGGTGAAAAGAAATAGCCCTCCATGAAAACTTAGGGCAGAAACCGGGTCAATACATCTGCTATCGGTATTCACTAGTGATACTGATATTGAAGACAAGACGTCATGGACCCAGTGATGCGCTGCACCACCCCTCCTAGCCACTCAGATATCTCTTAAAAGATATTCGTTTCATTTCTCAAGGAGAACACTACATAATCTATCAGCCTCTCACTCCGAGATGTGTTGATATTGAAAAAGGTGGCACTCTGCTCCATGCCTCCGACTACTAAAACTAAAACGCACAGTATAGAGTCTAGAGCCATGAGATTCATCAAAAATCTCTTAGGAACACTTTCCAGATAATTCACCTGTGTTCACCAATAAGGACACATGGTGTACATGAGTCTTAATGAGATCTAAGGATCTTGCCAGTTTTATCATGATGGTTACGTGCTTCAAACGGTCTACAGTCGTAGGGTGATCTCTAGCGACTCACTGAATCGTGGGTGCACTTCGGTGTGTCCGTGTAAGCCCTCTCGGGGGTATCCGGTTCAGAACGGCCTGGGGGAGATTAGAGAAAGTCTACACACTATGCTGTTGACGATCTCGAGGTCCTAACCCGTAAGCGTTGGATGATTATCACTAACAGTATTATGTAGCTACCTTAAACATCCATCAACCATCATTATACATCAAACATCTTCACCTCAGCATACTTATACTTATGAAGAACATCCCTCATCAAAGCTCAAGTGCTAAAAGCTCAAGACAACGAGATCAAGTTAAAGACAAAGTGTAACAACCAAGTCAAGAGGCTAATCAAGATGTCAAGAACTAGTTCATATGTCAAACGATGAAAGATTAAGAGGAGATTGTTAGCAAGGAAAGATTGTTAGCAGAAGTTTACAGTCCAAGATGTATGAGTATGTTGGAGGACGCGACGCATCATCACGAGAAGATTTTGATCAAGGCAAGAACATCCACCAAAGAATGATTACTTTGAAGATCAAAGTGCATGAAGGAACATTGATTGAAGACTATTCTACAATGACACACAAAGATCAAGATGTTGAAGAAAAAAGACCAATCACTGAGAGCATCATGAAAATGACCATCCCTTAGGGGGAGATTGCTAGCATTTATATTTTAGAAAGTGATGGTCATTTCTAGGCGTTTTATATAGTGTATCGTGTAGGATTTTTCATACATGTAAAGGCTTATGTTGGACTTTGTTTAAGAGTGTTCAAATTATATAACAAAAGCCCAAGTCCAACATAAGCCCACCCAAGGCCTTTTAGGGCAACAAAGGCTCCCTCTTTTCCTATAAATACCACACTCTCACACTCATTTTGTGTGCCTCAAAGATAGAAAATAGAGAGAGTGTGAGCTGTTATTGTCTTTATTTGTTGGCTTCTCTTTCAAGTTAATATATTTCAAGTTATTCTTAAGATCCATTCTCTCTTTTATATTGCTTAGATACTGTCTTTGAGTGTCACGTATTTTATGTTGTTTGTTGTGTGATAAAGATAGATCTAGTGTTTTACATCCGAACATGAGGCAACGAAGATGGTTAGACTTGTTGAAGGACTATGATTGTGAAATCCGTTACCATCCCGGTAAAGCGAATGTGGTGGCGGATGCTTTGAGCCACAAGGATCAAAATGAAGTCACTAGGATTCATTCGTTGCGGATGATTGTCACGACCAACCTTTTTTATAAGATCAAGTTAGCTCAGGAGGAAGCATTGAAAGAGGAAAATAGGGAAAAAGAGCGTATCACCTCCCACATTCCGCATCTTGAAGAAGATATTCGTGGGATTAAGACTCGGTATGGAAGGGTTTACATTCCTTTTCGTAGTAACATCAAAGAATTGATCCTAGAGGAAGCACACAAGTCGAAATATTCTATTCATCCGGGACCTACAAAGATGTACCGTGATTTGAAGAACTATTGGTGGCCGGGTATGAAAAGAGATTGTGTAAAGTACATTGAGAAGTGTTTAACTTGTTTAAAGGTCAAAGCCGAGCATCAAAGACCGTATGGAAAAGTTCAACCTTTAGACATTCCGGTTTGGAAGTGGGAAAAGATCACGATGGACTTCATTATAAAATTGCCAAGGACGAAAAAGAAGAACGATACAATTTGGGTCATAGTAGATCGCCTAACCAAGAGTGCTCATTTTATTCCGATCCGAGAGAATATGCCCGTTCACAAGTTGGCTAAGATTTACATTAACGAGATAGTCACACGTCATGGAGTGCCTATTTTTATAGTCTCCGATAGAGACGGGCGTTTCACTTCAAATTTTTGGCAAGATTTCCAAGAAGAGTTAGGTACAAAACTTCACATGAGCACGGCTTTTCATCCTTAAACCGATGGGCAAAGCGAGAGGACGATTCAAACTTTAGAAGATATGCTTCGAGCTTGCATGATTGACTTTGGAGGTAATTGGGACGATCATTTGCCCTTGGTTGAATTCGCCTATAATAATAGCTACCACGCAAGTATAGATATGCCACCCTACGAAATGCTTTATGGTAGGAGGTGTAGGACACCCGTGATTTGTTTGTTGAACTTATCACTGCTTATGGGGTTGGTAATCACAGATAAGCCTTTTTATTATATTTCATTTTTACAGATTTGTGATTGATTACAAATTACTTTGATTCACAAAGAAATTGTTGATTTGGTATGTTTAATTTGGTATCATACAGAGGTTAAGATGTATTACGGGATAATTATGGTAAATGGACCGTGAGCAGATCAAGAACAGTTAGGAGAGCATTGTTTGAAGATGAACCACCACATCCAAGGAAGCAAAAAAGTGAGTTACACAATTTTAGTTAACATAAACAATAACTTTTATAATATCTTACAATCATATCACATAGGCTTCAACCGAACATTACAACAAGACTTATAATAAAGTAAATTACAGAAACATAGCTGCAAATACAGACCCCAACATAAACGACACATCATAACCAGCAACAATTTCCTTCGATTCTAGCTACACAGTCAGAAATCCATCACACCCTTAAGCTTCAGAATAAATATATCCTTATCACGAGCATTTAGCTCCAACTCGGCTATCATTATGCGTATCTGCATGACCTTTTGGTCATCTTTTGCCTGTACCTCTCTTAGGTACTCAGCCGTTTTCTAGGCATAAATGTTGCCAACAGTGTCTAGCTCTTGAATAAAAGCCACCCTTTCACGAATTACCCCAGCCAGCCTACCATAAAGCGCATTCATCTGTTATGCCATTTGAATGTCTTCGATTGAAGATTGACGGCAATATAGAACTAACATCTCAGACCAATTGTTTGAATTAGCCTCGAGTCTTAGCTGATCACACATAGGACGCCTAGACATTGTGTTTTCTTGCTTCTTTATGACAAGTTGGAAAATGAAATGTGAAAATAAGTGTACACCATAACTTCCTTAAATAGACAAACAAAACTAAAAAAGTAATTCGCATAGTTTTTTTTTTTTTTTTTTTTTTTTTTTTTTGGACACACGCATATCAATAACCAAGGTAGCCTTATCTCCTTTGGCTTATTGGCATGATACAGCTATTGAAAAAAAATTGGAATAGACCATACCTGCCAAAGAACCACATCAACTTTGTTTATATCCATTATAGCCACTGAAAATGGTTACAGTTGCTCTATTATTACTCCTTTCTATTCAACCATGCTGCCATCCAAAAGAACCCAATATTATTAGCATGCACCCTTTAAAAGTTGGCAGAAATAATAGACTCCCAACAGTTTATTTCATTATGCACTGCTTAATCATTGTAGGTGCATAATCTGGTATATACTAAAAACGATTTTTGTACAGGTTGATTATTGTGTCATTAAGAAAGCCATTATGTGAAAATGTTAAACCTCGTTAGGCCACGTTTTATGGTTAAGGAAGTAATCAAAAATATTAGTATGTTGACAGCCATTTTGGCAGCCACTTATTGGCCTGTTCAACACCCTATCTTTACTGTTCACCTGTGTTTATAATAATCATACAGGTAATACAAAGTTCTGTTGCATTACTCAGATAAATCATATGCAATTAGCATGGTAACCATACGCGTGTACACTAAAAGCGTACTAATATATGGGAAAACCATACATGCGTAAAGTAAACCTGTACTAATGTATGGGAAATATAGAAAACCCTATTCCATGCCTGCCAAAGAACTTTCTTGAAGATATTCATTAAAACAAAATCCAACATAAAATAAAGAATTAAACATACATATTGAACCAAAAAAAGAAAAAGTGAGAAGAAAAAATACACACAGAAGACCAAGTTTGTCCTCTAATACTGTTTATGATTCATTATGATTTAATTTTGGTTAATTCATGATTTAATTTAGGTATTTGTTTTATTTTAATCTTTATTTCCAATCACGGTTTTTTTAATTTGGGGGTTTTCTTGATTTGTTTTGCAGGTCGCCTTGCTGATGATCTTTCCAGTTAAGCCTGTTGAGGTGTTTGTTTCCAACTTTGTATTTAATGAAAATCATTTACTTGCGTATTTATGATGTGGGATTACTTATATGTTGTGCATATGAATTCTTTACCGTAGGCCATATCTTGGCGGGGCAGCCATACCATTATTGTGGTTGCAGCCATGGCAAGTGTTTGGTAACGGGGAGTAATTTTATATGTTGCTATAAACCCTAGTCACAAATATATTGGACACAATCGCAGTTACCATCGGCTATAATAGATATAGATCATTTTGTTGTCGGTTGCGCGTTTCCCTTGCCTCTGATGATCCTTTAAATATGTTGTCTTGCTGTGGCAGGTGGAAGGATAGTAGAGTGCGACAAACAGTTGCCTCAGCAACCTCTACGTGTGCAGACAGGGCATACTATCAACTCTGTTATACCTATCCAATATGTTTTACCCTACTATTCTTTTGACCCTGATAAGTATACCCTGCTGAGGTTAACTGTTGTAACTCAGGTGTGTTTGTTGTATTGATTTATTAGCATTAGTAATTGTAATTAGTCAATATCCACAGGCCTTTTCCCATGCCTTTTTGTTAGGCTGTTTCGGTCCACTATAGTAATGCCCTATGATGATCAACTGTTGTTTAGTGAATCAAATGATATCAGTCATAGGAAGTCGGAACCGTAACTTGGCGGGGCAATTACCGGATGGCGTGATAGCGTACTTGCTATTGTGCAACTGCGCTTATTTGCAGCCATGGCGGAATTCTGAGTTTTTTTGCCCATTTCCCAGTTAAAAATCAGAGCCTAATGATCTATTGTATCTGTTTTGTGGTTTCCAAGTTTTTAAACAACTCTATTTGGGCTTGCTACAAAACTGCCATTTTAATTTGTGTTCTTTTTATTTTTCCCACCTTATAATAGGTGTCTGGCCTGCCACATACTGCACTTTTAGACTTGCTTATTTCACGTCTTTTGTGCTTATTTGCTTATCTAATTGGTATACATTTTTATAGAAATTCAAATTGTTTTATGCATGTTGACAGGTTCAATCCTACAAAAGGGTCTGATCATCGGTCGTGTGCATTTCACTAAAGATAGTTGGGAAATTAAAGAGAATGCTGTGACAAGTGATTTGGTGCAGATTACTTCTTCGCACCATCCTCTTTTGTTACCCATCTGTCTTTGAGAATTGCACGCTATTATTGATCAGGACCTTTTGTGGAACTGCAACTGCCAATATGCAAGAACAAATTTTCTATGACAAACACGGAACATCAAGTGTTGGGATTAAAAGTTTTTGCGGGTCCTATTTGAGCTTATATACGATAACCTTTCACATGATCTATTACCCTTTAAAAACAAAGATGGACACCCAAAGAGATTGTAGTAAGAATGTCCATATTAAGTATCATTTAAGTGAATTTTGAGCCCTTACAAATAAATTCGACAAAAAAAGAAAGTTGTTGCGTGAAGGTTTAGATACCCTGTTTCCCCATACTTACATTTGAATTTTGGTGTGCAGTTGGTTTTCTCATTTTCTGCTACTGTCTATGGGCAACCTACGAAAATTACATGTGTTGAGGACTTTGAACTGAAGGCAATGAATCCTTATGGCGCGCCAACGTATCATATTACTGCCCTTAAAGATGCTCTATCTGTCAAGTGTTATGCATTTTTCTAAACCAGAGTAACCTTTGCTTTAGTTGTAGACAAATTAACCTTCTTGAAAACTGATGAATAACATTTCGTAAGATTGTATGATTTTAGGATAAAGTTACTTAAAAAACAATAAGCACACATGCTTATTATTAAAATTCCAAACACCTTCTAAATACGGTCTTTTGAATGTCTACTAGAACAAATATTCTATAAAGCGTCGGGGCACACGGTATATTGAAAATGCATTTTTAGAATAAGTTTAAGATTATTCCGATTGCACAAGTTCCTGATGTGGTGGATTTGAGAGTAGCTTAAGGTAGCAATCCGAACGATATCTTGAAAGTTAGTAAAACAGATGAGAAGCGAAAAAAGAAGTTTGAGGTAGAAACTACTTATCAACTTTTTTTCTGTAACATTGATAAGCACTTTTTGTGGTTAAAACTTTGGTTGGAGGAAGAGTGCTTATACTTATTTGCTTGCTTATTTGCAGATGAAGAGGTGCCAAAGGGTAAACTTTAATTTTTAGTTAAGAGTATGTTTGGAATTTGTGAAAGCCTAATGACGTTGTATATGGAATCCGTCAACAAATGAAATGAGATTGAAAGTCAAGGTTTGAAGAATAAATTATTGAAAAAAGATGATGGGTGGGATACTTTCTGATGATGAATAACAACGGTATACAACTGGTATAATAGTTCCTCTATTTAATTTCTATATTTTACAGGTCTCATAATTCGAGATCATTATTCATCAATTGCTTTTGTTTGCACTTACAGGTTCCATATCCTGTTTCACCCGCTATTTAGAATACTCTGTCAAATACACACACAGAGACACAACGTGTGTCTCTCATATATCTGGGAGGCTTTTGAAGGTGCATCCATAATTTTCCAGATCCATAAGCAAGCAGTGGGTTTTTGATTTTCTAAGCCATGAAAATGGGTGTTGAAGTAATCACAACTTGAAAACTGTGATTAAGAAGAAATATGGCCAGGAGCCCAGGACGCCCCCATATTGATGATGAGGGTTGTTTTACTCCTAACATTCAGGTTCGTCTCTTCTTTACATTCTATTCTTATATGTTGATTCTGCATTCAAGAGCATTGTATTTCAGCTCTAACAGAAATTCAATATAGTACTTGGTTGATTTATTAATGAATTGTGTGTCTCTATATATATAGGAAAACAAAGAAGGTCTTGAGCTTTTGAAGACTGCAATAGCAAAGGCTAGATATAGTGGAAAGGTAATTCTGTTTTGTATCTATGAAAAAATACGTTTGAAAGAAGGTCTTGAGCTTTTGTATCATTTTAAACGGCCTTTAGTATTATGTATGATTAAGGCGATGACAAAAACTTTTTGCATTTGATTACTGTGGTCCAGACTCTATGTATCAAACCTGCTACTGTTTCCATATACTATACAACCATGTGTTTAAAATGATACCTATAATCTGAGCTATATATCAAACCCAACCCATAATCTGAGCTAACAATAAATGAAGTAGTTTATAGCCGCATTCAAACGACCCATATACTATACAACCATGTGTTTACATTCAGTCTTTTGTTCATTGTAGTTGCCTGTTGGGACTCAAAGGCTCGAAAAGGTTGCTGTTAACCAATTCGGGTAGCTGCTTCCCATGATTCCTTCCATACCTAAAGCTATGTTTGGTGCTGCAGGAGCGTTAACATGCAAGAGGTCCACTGGTCAGAGTGGCTCAAAGGTTATTTATGAGCCTGAACGCAAACGACAAGGAACCGCTTTCACAACAGTCTCAAGCAAATCAGACACAAAGACGGTTTGCACGCCCATTGCCAAAACAAATGTAGTTGCTAAGTACATTGCAAATAAAAAAGCTACATCTTGGTTCACTTATAACCGAAACATTAGCATAACCTAAGGTCGAACCCATTCTTTTGCTGATGGAATGTTTTGCACTTAGATATATACAGTATGTTTTTGTATACCGCCACAAGCTTTTGACCACTCTTTGTATTTTAAAGTTTTTTGCTTATTAGTTACGACTCTTCTTGTAACCTATACATGTTGCACAGATAATCTTTGCCACATGAATAAGTTAGAAACTTGACTTTACTAAAGTTCATACTCAAATGATCCCAAATACAACTATAAATGTCACACATACTAAGACCACATAACTTCGAACCATTGCACCTAAATAAACTTTACCAGAATTGTTCTATACATCAACACAACATCCCCGCAGCAACGCGCGGGCAAACCCGCTCGTTTTATACAAAATGCAAAGAAAAACCAGCTGCAATAGCATGGAAATAAAAACGCAAAACAAACGAGATCAGTCTTTTTATATGTGCTCAAAATTGAGCTAACAAAAACCATTGCTTATAACTAAAACCATATCACCATGGACCACGTAAGTGATATGTCGTGATATTGTTAGATACTAGAGTCTAAAAGATTTGTACTTTTGTCATAAAATTGTGGAAGATCGATGATACCGTACAAGGACGTGACACGAAGCTTTGCTCCTGTAACATGTGAGATGAAATAATCATAAACTCGTATAATTGTGTTATTTCATTTTGGGACTCGAATCTCAACTAAATGAGTTGACTTTATAAAAGAGTCAAACTGCATCCTTTATGAAAAAAGTTTTGATACTATCATGTTTAAAATAAAAAAATTAGTATGGTTTCATAAGTAATGTTTCTGTCATAAACAAGTTTTAGAAGCTACCCATATCTGAAGCTTTGAAGACCTGATACTGAGATAACAGATATATAGAAATTCATTGAGGTGAGTTCATCTTATTATCTAGTAGTATAGCTGATATCAATATACACGCTATATTCCATTCTTAACTACTTAGTGAAAGTTTTATGCATATATGACATTTATATATTAATATGTTGATGGCAATAATACATGTATGGTAATTTATTGTGTACTAGATTAAAGACCCGTGGATTCACGGGGTTTTTAAAGAAATATGAAAATGAGATAATAAGAAAACAACGAATTTAAACATTTCATTAATATATGAAAGAAACAATGAGATAATACGTGAACTATTCGATAATCAATTGAGTTTGAAACAATTAAAATAATAAACGTCCATGCGTTGTCGTCTCTAAATTTGACGGTCTTGAATCGCAAATGACGTATGTGAGCGCTAACCAATTTAATAGAAAATGTTCATTCCGTGCACACCTATAGTTCATAGAAAATGTAAGTAAAAGTAGGTTGTGATTCATAATATATCTTACGCTTATATTCAAAATCACTTAATCACTCCTACAACCCTTTCATTACAGTTAAATATCTTATGCTTATATTCAAAATCACTTAATCACTCCTACAACACGTTTCATTACAGTTAAATATCTTATGGCTTATATTCTAAATCATTTAATCACTCTTCACATATACACACCCCTAAATACGATGTTAAATATCTTATGGCTTATATTCTAAATCATTTAATCACTCTTCACATATACACACCCCTAAATACGATGGTAGATCTTATTATTTGATTCTTGGCTTTTATAGTTTTTCTTATTCTTGACCCTTATAACAAAACAGGTCCGCAATAAAATTATAATTAAACATAAAGTATTCAAATATATTTAGGTAAATTACATCTAAATCATTTAATCACTCTGCACATATACACACCCCTAAATACGATGGTAGATCTTAAAAGAGACATGGAATACCTTCTAAATCACTTTCCATCAAACTATTGCAGTTGAATATCTTACGCTTATATTCAAAATCACTTAATCAATCCTACAACCCGTTTCATTACAGTTGAATATCTTACGATTATATTCAAAATCACTTAAGCACTCCTACAGCTAAATATCTTACGCTTATATTCAAAATCACTTAATAACTCCTACAACCCTTTCATTTTAGGTGTTGACTATCTCCTACAACCCGTTTCATTTTAGGTGTTTACCATGTATTGATGCATGAAGATAAAAGAGATATGGCATACCTTCTAAATCACTTTCCATCAAGCTATTGCAACTGAATATCTTACGCTTAAATTCAAATCACTTAATCACTCCTACAACCTGTTTCATTACAGTTAAATATCTTACGCTTATATTTAAAATCACTTAATCACTCCTACAACCCGTTTCATTTTAGGTTTTTACCATCTCCTACAACCCGTTTCATTTTAGGTGTTTACCATGTATTGATGCATGAAGATAAAAGAGACATGGCATACCTTCTAAATCACTTTCCATCAAGCTATTGCAGTTGAATATCTTACGCTTATATTCAAAATCACTTAATCATTCCTACAACCCGTTTCATTATAGTTAAATATCTTACGCTTATATTCAAAATCACTTACTCACTCCTACAACCCGTTTCATTACAGTTAAATATCTTACGCTTATATTCAAAATCACTTAATCACTCCTACAACCCGTTTCATTTTAGGTGTTTACCATCTCCTACAACCCGTTTCATTTTAGGTGTTTACCATGTATTGATGCATGAAGATAAAAGAGATATGACATACCTTCTAAATCACTTTCCATCACTTATTCACTCCTATAACGTTTCGTACGATCTGCAATAAAATTATAACTAAACATAAAGTATTCAAATACATTTGAACATTCTAAAAAATCTACTTTTATAACTTCACACACCAGGATCTTTATCCAAAAGTCTGTTCCGACATTAGATATGCATCATCTGTCATGGCTCAATTTTTTCTTTTGATGACTTTTGCCACAGCAATACCAACTTTTTTTTACTCATTGCAAATGTATGGTATCCTATATCTAATATTTTACCTATGAAAACATTAGCTTAGATATATCATGCGACTACAACAGATAGTATAAGACATAAATACATGACTGAGTTGGTTGCATTCAGCTGATTAAAAGTAACAAATTAAAACATAAGAAACTCGATTAACCAATAATAAATATAATGTTTGACGGCAGTACTTACCAAGAGATGATGTTTAGAGCAACCTACTTGTCAAGTTCCATATGGACCTTTTCCAGCTTGCTCGTTTACGGTTGTTAAAGACATCCAAGCTTGATAACATTCATCAATCTTACATTGACATTGAGTACGAGCTCTTGTATCCTCTTCTCATACTTTTATACTGATTGCTTTTGCTTCAGTTTCTTCTGCAATATTCAATATTCAGTTTATGTCATTCACTGAAAAGCTCGATTAACCAATAATAAATATAATGTTTGACGACAGTACTTACGAAGAGATGATGTATTACAGGAGGCCATAATTAATCAAACACATCATTTTTTATCTCATTTAAAGTAAAGAATGATATCAAAGGGCTAAATTTATAATTATCGAACCACGAATTGAAAACCTGAGATAGTTGATGATTTCCATACTGTGGGAGTAGCTGTTGAGATGCTTTGCACCATTGAACTCAACCTCTCACCATAGCCCGCCTACAATTTGACCTCTACCAAAAGCTACCCATTTTAACCTGTGACCCTTTCCTAACCTGGACCTACATAAAGCTATCTCTAAACATGCACCATGGTGATCTAAAAGATACGCGATGCAACAAATAATAGAAAATATTAAATGGTAATTTTAAACAACATGTGTCATTTCCTATATCATCTTAAATAACCGACATCCAATGAAATTTTACAGATTCTCAGCTCTTAGATTATGAAAGTGCAAGATACAAAGCAGAAATAACACATAAACCACCATCTAATAGAGGAAATTAAAACCTTCAATATACATCATAAATTAATTTCTCATATGCAATAATGAACAAATTTCCAAGCTTAAAAGCTAATACAACTATGCCTGCAATTTACAAAAGGTTTTACAAACTTCAAGAAGTTCCAAACTATCGAATACATGAAGATGAAACAAAGATTATGTGTGACCATAGGCTCCACAATGATTAAATGCTTGGATTTTGTTCTATTATGCTTATCTACCAAGCCTTCTCAATACATGAAATTTAAAATGCAACCTTTATAGACTCCCATGTTTTTGTTGGCCCATCCTTGATTCAGCAGTTATCTTTTTATCCCATCTTTTGCTTAACACACTAATAGCTTAATATGTAGATAGATTCATTTTAGGAACCAAAGTCAACTATTACCTCTTTTTGCAAAGCAACCTTACTGATCCATTAACTTTTAATAACTTCTCCCGTTTTGAAAAAGTGTCAAAATTTCTAACAAATATGTATTAGCAACATATGGTAGAAGGTGTGCGGGCTTATGTTTATCTATAATTCTATAATCTAATTATGTTCTACTTTATTGTCTTAGTAGCAAGTCAAACAATAGTGCTTAAATAAAATATACTGCAGTTGCTTTGACATTGCCATGATAACTCAAAAAAGGATGTTAAAACTGACCCGTGTAACCCTTATTCAGCCGTACCAATTAGTCAACTTGAGCTTGATATTCTTGAACCCGCAAAACCATTAATTCCCTAAGTTAGCTTCATCTCTTTTGTTTGGATGATAATGCCAATTTAGAAAATTCTAAACTGACAACTTGTATGTAAAATGGTGGAGATTTTGTGTTTTAATTCAACTGTGCAGCTGTACACTTTTATATTGAGTCAAAATAATTGAATATTATCTAACACCATTGCTAATATATAATGCAGATTTAATGCTGGTTGGTAATGTATCGATGGAGTTAATTAAATGATAGTGAATTACTGCTTATGATAATTGAATGTCTATTGTCAGCTGATGCAACTATTAATGTCAAATCGTCAATCTATGATTATTTAAATTAGTGTCAGAAATGCTCCCACTGTCTATATTGAAATGTTTTGACCGATGTTGGTGATTCTTTGATAAACTCAGTTTTGTAGTATACATGCCTTTTCAATTATTATGGTTTTTATCTCTGCATTAAACTGTTATAAACGAGGAGTTTAGTTCATGCCGGATAAAAAGTCAACTATTTAAGCGATAGGCTGCTTAGAGCGACTAAATACCTGTAATTACCTATTAAAGACTGAAAAAAGTAGAAGAAATGAACGATTACCGGGGAAACAAGAATACAGGGGGAGAGCAGTATGTTATGGAAATAGGCATAGTTTTTTTTTTTTTCATAGATTATCTAATGTCGTCACTGGATCTTTCCCCTTTTTCTTTTCACTTTGGATATCAGAATCTGGTTTATGGTGGAAGTTTGTCCTGGTTTGGTGGAATATACTTTTATTTTGTGAACTACATTTATGTGAAGAAGTTACAAAACCGAGTGTACCAAAATTTTGGTCACGGATACAAGTTTTAAACACACTGCTATGCACTCAAATATCTGAATCAGAAATGCATTTGCTGTTTCTTTTACGATAATTATATAGTGTTTTTTGCAACGTGATATTTATGTTCATACTGTTACCTTTCGCTTAACCAGCTATGCATACGCGATCTGCAAGAAAAAGTTGCAAATGGAGGCGACCCAACCAAGCTACTTGAAACACCCGAACCGTATGAAAATCTAGATAATGAGCAAGGTACTTATGCCACTTAGTCACTTGTCATGTCACTTTTTATCATGGTGTGCAATATACAATTCTACTGCAATATCTGTCAACTTCACCTAGTATCATGATGTGCAATATACAATTCTACTGCAATCATACATTTCCAGCATGTTAAGGCACGTGCTGAAGCACGAGAGTACAATCTTGTCAACAAAAGATGAAAGCCACTAGTTTTCTGTACATATCTGTACTAGCAAGCAGAGGGACCTTAAACACTGATGCTCTCATGCCACAACTTTTCTTCAGTTTCTCACATGGCGTTTCTTTTATAGAAGTTTTCAAAATTATTGCAGATATGATTGTTTTACACAATTATTTCTTTTGAATTACCTTTTACAGAGCATCTTTTTTGTGTAGCACCTAGCATCAATTAAAAATGCAATATTTTTATTTTATCTTATCGCAATCAAAGGTAAGCAATGAAAGTATCAACTTTGATATGTAGAATATGTTTTTTTTCGATGTGCAGATGCTTTTGACTTAGAAGAACCAAATGCTCAACCGGATGATACTTTGCCAAATCATGACACTGATGATTTCCAGCATGATCTGTTTGACGAGATCTACCAAAATACCACCGAAGTAAGCATCATTCCAATTCCCACCTTATTGAATATACGCATACGGTGTCTGTAATAAACTTTCAATTAAAGTAAAAGACTTGACGACACAGCCTAATGTAGCTTTGCTGTTTGCATTATAACATCAGCGTTTACATAAACAGAATACTAGTGGATTGATTTAAGTGATCAGGGTTTCGAGACCCAATTCTGATTAGAGTTTGCATGATGAGTTGGTGACGGATCAAAACATGTTTGGTTTGAACATAGTCATTTTCTATCAAGGGTCTAAAAAGGACCCATTATGGGTTCTGAAATCACGTTCACGTTTATTTTTTGTAAATTATGAATGTGTTATGATTACATAAACGACATCATAAGAGTAATAACCTAAAGTTTTTAATAAAGGATTCAAGATATTTTATACACTTTGGCACTTCACCCGTTAGCCAGGTTCCCTTTTTAGCACTTTGAGATATCTATGACCCATATTGACCCATTGTAAATAAATGCGTCAAATATTCTGCCTCTAATGTCGATATACTGTATGGTATATTCAAACAAAAACTAACAAATTTTCTCTGTTGCTAGGAACCATTTCCGTCATTGATTAATGAGGGTACTATCGCTGATACAACTGTACCAAAAGAACCTCCACCTCAGACAACCGATGCCAATACTATCAAAATGTCAGAAGAACTGAAAGCCCGTATAGAATCCAACAGGCTAAAGGCATTGGAGAGAGCTGCTGCTCGGACGAGAGCTTGTACACTGAATTGGACCTTGCATTTTTAGTTTGTACATTTAACTATCCAATAAGAACAATCTGATCCTTTAATTATTTTTGACATCTATATATCTGTGATATCAGTATAAAAATGATAGAAATTCAAAACATTCTACCTGCAAATAAAAACACATTCCAAAATTTTATATTATAAAGGAATTTTGTCCTCCCTAGCTACTACTGCAAGTTTAACCAAACATCAAGGCATACTCAGTTATGTGTTGTATTGAACCTTCACTCTTAAAAAGATTCCCGCAAATAATGTTGAAAGTTTTTGTCGCACTTATAAGTGTGAGATAAAATACAGGATAATGGTTAAGGACACCAGACAACTACAGAAATTTAAACTACTTAGTTGCATATCAAAATTCATTACAAATGGTGAATGAAATTTTTATCAAACAAGTTTATATGTATGATCTGTCATAAGGAATATCAAAATTTATCAATTCTTAACTTCCGCTGGTGGTGCTGAGGGAAAAGACGGCGAGAGTCTTGATCCAGAAATGACACATCTTTGGAGCATACTGGAAAAGTATGGGATCGATGCTGAAAGTTTGGACATGGAGATGATGGATTGGAAGATGGTTTTATCTGATATCGACGAACAAATGAGCCTATTGGATTTGGAATCTGGTATAATTGTTGAAGATAATGAGATGGGGTCATTTGAAATGTTTTGTTTGGAGGTAATTGAGAAATATGGAGATGCATATGACTACGATCTATTGTGGTTGGAAATACAAGCTGCTGTTTTAGATACAGTGCTTAGTACACTCGCTAATCAATTCTCAACACTCGCGGTACTAAGCACTGTATCTAAAACAGCAGCTTGTATTTCCAACCACAACAGATCGTAGTCATATGCGTCTCCATATTTCTCAATTACCTCCAAACAAAACATTTCAAATGACCCCATCTCATTATCTTCAACAATTATACCAGATTCCAAATCCAATAGGCTCATTTGTTCGTCGATATCAGATAAAACCATCTTCCAATCCATCATCTACATGTCCAAACTTTCAGCATTGATCCCATACTTTTCCAGTATGCTCCAAAGATGTGTCATTTCCGGATCAAGACTCTCGCCGTCTTTTCCCTCAGCACCACCAGCGGAAGTTATATAAAACTTTATATTCAAATCAACAACGAGAAAGAGACAAGTGATGACAGAGCATCAAATTGATAGGTAAGAGTGCATTAGACTTTTAAAGTTCATATTTTATATAATATTTGAACAAATCAAACAAAAACGATTAATTAACCTTGTAAAAAGTATAAGACTAGTAATGTTTGGATCTGTATTTTTATACTGAAGCATATAACAGGTTTATTAGGGGGGAAAAAAAAAAAAAAAAAAAAAAAAAAAAAAAAACTTGAAATTAATAGGTAAAACTTATAAAGAGTGCCTAGTTTATCAAAAATTGCACGTGACCAAAAAAGGCTCGATTTACTTGCAACCAAAACCTCAAATTACTTGAGAAACCTTATCAAAAATTGCACGTGACCAAAAAAGGCTCGATTTCAATAAAAGAAAAAATAGATAGAACGGGAAATTATAACTTACCAAGTACCAACACAACACACCTAATGAGCAAACTAATCTTAGACATTAATCAAACAAGAATAGGAGGATATATGAGACAACCAAAACCTATAACTACTTGGTAAAACCTTATAGAAAAAGTGCAGAAAGACCTAAAAAAGGCTCGATTTTTTCAATTCTTTTATAGAACTCAAGGCATATGACATATCACAAAAACAGTAATATGAATCTTTATAGTGGAATAACAGAAAAGCAACACAAATAGACAACAAATGAAGCAAATTAAACTGAAAATACTTGGCAAGAACCTGAATAACATATAAAACATGAAAAGGACACAAAAGACAACAAATATATCAAAGTAACAGGTAAAACCCTCAATAAAAAGTGCGTAAGACGTGTAAAGTTTGGATTTTTATAAAACTCATATTCAGATCAACAATAAAAAAAGACACACGTGACACTAAGAATATCAAAGGAATAGGTAAAAGCCTGAATAACAAGTGCATAAGATTGGAATTTCATAAACCTTTTATACAAATCAGATATGAAAAACTCACCAGTGACAAATTAAAAGGTAGACTTGAAAAGCTTGAATTTTTATAAAAAAGTTATACAAATCAAACATGAAAAGGACAAAATGGACAACAGAAACATGAAATTAACAGGTAAAACTTATAAAGACTTGTAAAGTTTGAATTTTTATAAAATATAGTAGGAGACCCGCGCATAATAATATGTTTTTTTTAAGTGATGGGATTTAAGCGGTTGATGCTTTTTAATCATTTTTTTTCTTGGTAACCAACTGACTAATTTGTACCGTTAATGAGAAATTAACAATAATTTCATAAAATTTTAATCAAACTAAGCTGAATGTTTGTTATTACATTTTTTTACTCTATCAACACCTTCTTCCACTTTCATTTTACTGACAACAATGCTCAAACTATCAAAACATTTTTATAAAGCATAAATTAGCAGTAAATAACAACTATGAATATAATATCATCATCAGGTTACTATCTTCATTTAGAAAAGAACAATTGATATAAAATTTCAATTAACAAAAGTTCAAACCATATAAAAATAAGAGAAATGCTTATACATCTTGGCGGTGGTGGTGGTGGTGGTTTCAGTGATGGCGGTGGTTTTGACAGATCCAATGATGGTGGTAGTAGATCGGAGGTTGACAGATACAGTGGTGGTGATGGTGGCGCGAGCGATGTGGTAGGGTGGTACCGGATCTGGTAATGGTGGAGTGCTAATGGCGTGGTTTCCGGCGGATTCGGTGGTGGTGGCTTCTTTAATGGTGGTACCAGATCTGATGGTGGTGGTTGTAAAGGTCGTTTCGGTGATATTAGCGCCGGTAATCGTGGTTAAAAAGTGGCGGATCCCGGCGGTTTAATGATGTTGGTGGCGACGGTTCCCGGCGGTTAATGAGAGAGTTTGTGTGTTTTTTCTGGTGTTTAGTGATATTTTATCTCTTTATATATATACTAGCCTTAGGCCCGCCCCGATGGGGCGCTAGCCTTAAGTCTTGTTATTAAAAATAAATGTAGTACAAAAGATGATTTGAAATATAAACTCCGTAAAATGACATAATGCTTAAAGATAAATAGTTAACGTAAAATGACATTTGTGTAATTGCAATGGTTGCCGTCTTTGTCACAACATAACACTTTAAGACCCTTCTTGCTCTTTCCCTTGATGCGGCTACATATAGTTGTCCGTGGTCGTTCCAAGTATAGACCCACCTTAGATAAAGTTTGCCAAGTATAGACCCACCTTAGATTGATTAATTTGGGCTTCCCCTCTTTGTTTTAGCATCATAAATTCCTGCATCGTTCCATCTGGTGCAACCACAAAAGAATACGATATCGAAAGCATTAGGAAAAAAAATCAATATAAGAAAAAAAATGGAAACAGAGGAGTGATTCTAATTTTCAAATCAAGTTGATGTTATGGCTTATAAAAGGCATAAGTTCAACTTGATAAGCTTGTAAGCCCAAAAAATGGTCTTATGAGCTTCTCAAAATCTACATAAGCTAATAAGCCCAATAAATAAGCTGAAACAAACACCGTTATAAATGAAAAAAAGTGTTACAGTAACAGACTCCGATCACAGGTATAATGATTACTAAATATCTTAAATCTCATAAAAATTTGATATGCATGGCTAACATATATCTCTTACCCATCACACGTATCCCTCCACATTAGCATAATAACATCTAAATTCATTAGCAAAAAAGATAAAAATGAAAAATACCTTTTATCTTATGCTATATCAGGAAGTGCAATTTGCTCCAAACTTTGTTGCAGTTCCAATCGATATTGTGCATTAGTGAACATATACCCAGTCTTTGTATAGATTTGGCAGCGTGCATTACTGAACATGTACTCAGTATTCATATAGATTTGGCAGCGCCTCTAGAAGTACATTACTGAACATGTATAAGCAAGATTATAGCAATTAGGAGAGCAATTGAGCAATGGGCGGGCTAGCTTCATTATATTACTTGACGAATTCTAACGGGACGTAAGTAAATAGTGAATAACGGCAAATATCTTAGAAAAACCATCACAGAAAGATGGTATGCAGAATAAAATCAACTGCATCCTGCAAATTAAGACATGTTTAAACAGAAAGATGGTATGCATAAAATCCATCACAGAACTATGCCAGACAGCTTTTTGGTGGTGTACTTTGTGGAGACACATTTCAGTTTCATAACGAAAATAATAAGTTGAGAAGAGTGCAGACATGTAGTAGTCCTATAGACAGCCTCTCTATTGTAATACAACTTTTTTTTTCAATAGGCAAATAAAAATGTTTAGACATGCTTATCTCGCTCATATTTAATACAAACTTTCAAGAGTTTATATTTTCTTGATCTATGATGTCTTGTCTGTTGTTCACAATAAGTTTATTAATAATGCTAGAAGGCATAAGTGATACATATTAGTAGCTATAACCTACAATTATTTACATCTGAATTTGCTAATAATAACCAAAATACAATAAAAGTTACTCTCCGTATACAGAAACAACCAACATTGTGCTAAATATATAGCTACAATACAACACACATGTAATAATAGTATTGTCTATAGCAGCGGCCCTTAATCATCTATAACAACAAAGACTGATATAAACTCATAACTATGTTTTTGTCTTCCTTTTACATCATTTTATTAAGAATCAAAACTTCCAAATTGTAATGACTGTCCAAAGATGCATAAGCTAATGCTCTAAATCTCTAATGCCTAATATCCAACTCCAGCTCTATTATCACACAACTACAGCTACAATTGCAACTAATTTTGTAAACATTCCATTAAAGACAAAAATAAAGAATATAGAGTTACCGGTAGCATGCGGAGCTGTTAAAGTCATGATATCCCCAGGTAACTGGACATTTCTGCTGAGCTAACAACTGAGGCTAAATGGTCACATTTAGCACATATAGCCTCAGCAACTTCCATAGACTAAGCCGCCATCAAGGTAGTTGCAGATGCAAACGCCAAGTCAATTTTCATCATCTCCTCGCCCTTTCTATGTCCCAATGACAGGCACTAACAGCTACAACAGAAGCAACAATAATATTAACAATCTCAAGAGTTAATTACATAAATGGTCACTATGGTTTGTCCATTTTTTCACATTTAGTCACTGAACTTTTTTTTGACATAAATGGTCAATGAAGTTTCAAATCGTTACATAAATGGTCACTGAAGTTTCAAATCGGTACATAAATGGTCATTGTGGTTTGTCCAAAAATTACATAAATGGTCACTGTGGTTTGTCCAAAATGACTGAATCTGTAACGATTTGAAACTTCAGTGACCATTTAGGTCAAAAAAAAAGTTCAGTGACTAAATGTGAAAAAACGGACAAACCATAGTGACCATTTATGTAATTTACTCCAATCTCAATGATATGATTGTATTAATGCTTAATTGATTATACAATTTCGAAAAGCTTAACCTTAAGTAAACACATTATGTCAGTAATTTTTATAAAATTCTTACAATGTTATTTTAAACTTTTTTCGATATAAGGATGCCCATTCTGTCCTCTTTCTTTTCTTTTCTTAACCACTTGAGATGCTGAGATGACACCCCATGAGGCCGTGAGTATGCTTAGATAGCCATACCGAGTTAGAAAGACCATCTTTACCCATGCTCATGCTCTGATTATTAAGAAGCATTCTGAGCCTTCTGCTTTCATCATAAGCCGATTGTTCTCTCATAGTTTTTTGTGCTAACAAAAGCTACTCTTGATGTTGTGGCGTGAGCATTTGTAGCTAATGAAGAGGTTGGGAACCCGACACATATGACATCTGCTACTGTAGTAGACCAGAACGTAGCTGATCAAATCCCTGTCAAATCAATGTGAATATACCATTAATATGTATAAATATGGAAATTTTCAAATAGAAGATTGAAATAAAATTATCACCTGAAGCTTTCCCAGATGCCAAGTTCTGGATATGCTCACAACTTCCGACCTCTTATCGTGCTTAGATTGAGGATCGTAATTATCAGTGCCTTCGTTTTTATTATGCCACAAGTCCACACCACCCACATTACTCCCAATATTTGCAATAAGTACATGCCTTCGGCATCCTACATATAAAGAAACAAAAATCCAACTCAGCATCAAATAGATAGAGGTTGATTGTCAGTAGTGATTTCATGAATGGTAGAAGATATTCTTGTCCATGCTTCTTGATCAACGGCATACTCACCTACTTTAGAAAAGTGATTACTCGGTTATTGCAACTTTATTTTATAGTGTTTGTTTGATGAGTTAAGGATTGTGCGATTATTTAGATGCGATTATTTAGATGTTAAATAATCATCCTTTTGATAATCAAACGTTATAGGAAAGTTAGTTATATACCCTTACTATCTGTTGTGATTGTATACTTAAGAATGGCCAAAAACACAACATCATTAAGAGCGAACATTACAACTTTTAGCAACTAAAGTAGATTAAACCACTATCTCCCCACCTTGTTTTATTTAACATTGTTGTCTTACTTTTGAAGGTGTGCAGAATATAGCGTTATGCCTTAAATGGTGATAATATCTACTTAAAATAATGATGATAAGCGCTAAAATGAGCAATCCCAAACACCCCTTATATGATCCCTACATTACAATATCTTTTTTTTTTTTTGTTGCAGCTACTTCTAAACAGATTATTTGATTGGGCACAAACACTATAAACTGATTTTCTACTAATTTAAAACACACTAATCAAACAATCATCTTCAGAATACAATGCCAAACACCCCTTAGTGTCTCCATTAAGACTATAATGTAAAATCATGTTTCACCTGTAACTGATGCAATAATGAACAGCAACTTAGTGTCTCCATTAAGAGTATCTTGAACATCCACCTATGCCATTTGGTATCACCCCAGCCTAAACATGGGCCGCCATAAAAAAAACGGGTAGGTCGGGCAAGCTTAGGTAACAGGTTTAGGTCAAAATGGGCCACTATAAAAAAAATGGGGTTAAACTATTTGGGTGATCATTAACAGCGTACTTTTTGCAAAATTCAACTTCCTGTGAAATTGGTTAGAAAAGAACTTGAATTGAAACGTATTAACTCTTTTTTTAGTTAGAAACAAAAGTCTAATTGTTGAATCAACCACAGACCAAAATTCTGTTGGCATCCAATAAAAAAGGAATATAATATAGTTTCATGGATACATCGACTCTACCATTCATGAAATCACTACCGGCAATCAACCTCTATTTAAAGGTTAAAAAACGATTAAGAAAACTGAATTAGGGTTTCGGCCATATTTGATATCATAAATTTACTTTGAACTAATCTGGAAAAAATAAGAAAATTATAAACATGAAAAATAACCTGGAATTCCAAACGGTTGGATGAATATACGATTGTAACTTCATCATCCACGGATTGAAAGGTTTATGTTGATGATCAAACACCAAAATCATAAGACTTTTATTCATCCTTTTTGTGGTTTTGTTAGGGATGATCATCAATTGTTTTTGGTTTTCTGAATCATTGGTCAATTTCGTATTTTTTTGATGATGGATCTAAATGAATTGGGGATAATTTTTGTTGACGGATCTAAATGAATTGAGGATAATTTTTGTTGAGCGATTATTGATGGGAGGTTAATTTTTTGGGGATCTAAATGAATTCGGTGGATTTAATTTCTGGAAGTTTGATCTTCGTTAGGGTAAGAAGATTTGGGGAGGGTTAATTTTTTTGTAACGATCAGTTATGTTGGTTTGATCTACCGAATGGGTGTTTGAGTGTGTGTTTTTTGTTTGCATTGAATGCTGTGAGGCGGAAATGATTGTGGTCCATTGGATCAAATTAAATGCCAGGTGTCATTATCTTGGAATTTTGGTGGGGTGTTTCCTTGAAGAAAGGTTGTTTTATATAGGTGGGGATATATGATGCAATGGATGGTTGAGATTAGAGATGATCAAATGGCTGATATTTGCTCTCCTTATGGGGCCCACAATTATACATGCTTTTATAGTACTCCGTCCGTCCCAATTTTATTGTCACTTATTCCTTTTTCGGACGTCCCAAAATTATTGTCACATACCCAAAATGGAAAGTGAATAGATAGTGGAGTTTACTCAAGTTTACTATATTACCCTTGGTTGAAATTAATATTGCAAACTTTAAAGAAGTGGTAATTAATTGGTTAAGGGTAAACTTGTCATTTGACAAAAAAGTAAGAGAGAGAAAGTAGTGATAGTTATATTTTTCTAAAAGAATGTATTTTTTGTTAGGTGACAATAATTTTGGGACGAAGGGAGTAGTAGTATGGGTTAAGTCCATATATTAGCAATGTACTTTTACAAAAACTTTTTTTATTAATAATATAGTCATTAAAAACTTCTAATTTTTTACGATATAGTAATTATGACCCCACTGCTACCGGTTGAAACTAAAAAAAATGACCGACGCGTCATTTTTACCCCCCCCCCCCCCCCCTTTTCCATGCTGGATATACCACCTCATTAAATGACACACGCTTACTCATTCACCCCTATTTAAAAGCGCGTTGGCTTTATCATTTCATTATAACACGATCCCCAAATTATTTAACCCCCAATTATGAAACCCTAGTTTTTACAATCGTTCTATTTCTGAAACAATACAATGAAGATGCCCGAAGGTAACATTATCATTGTTGTTTATCTACTTTAATTTGTATTTCACCTATGTTAATTTCATTTAATACACTAATGTCTACTAACCCTTTTCTTTATCTTTTTTTTTTTTTTTTTTTTTTTTTTTTTTTTTTTTTTTTTTTTTTTTTGATAATGGCAGATCAATTGTTTACTGTTAACTTACACCATTATGGGGTTTTTATTCCCCGCCCTTTAAGATATGTACAAGGTGATGAAAAACAAATCACCGATATCAATTTCGAAGGTATGAGCTTTAAATGAATTACGTGAAGTTATCAGGCATTTAGTTCATGGCCTTGTTTATAGGTTATATTACTGCCATATTAGAACACCATTGAATGTGGGTATTAAATAACTTAAGACTGATAATGATGTAGAAGATTTCCTTAGGGTTAGGTATGAACACAAATGGTATGTAGATTTGTATGTGGAGCATTTTGACTATGGTGTAATGGATTTTCTTAATGAAGAAGCAAATGGCGTTTTAAGTAGTGAGTCTAGTGATGAATACTATAGTAGTGATGAGTGTGAGGAATTTGATGATGTAGATTTTCATACTGAAGGGGATGGCAATGTAGTTATTAAGAACCTAAGCACTAAAGACCCATTTCTACACAAAATGTGCAACAACAGTGGTATGTTTGTTGATTATCTTGATCACTCAGTCCCTCAAACAGAATGTGAGGCCTTAGATGACCCTGATGCTGCTAACATAGACCCAAGCTTTAAAGTTAAAAAAGGTGTTTCATATCCAAAACATGACCCACAATCCCTTGGAATTTAATGACGCCTATTTTAGGTATGATGTATGAGCACCCTGAGCAATTGAAGATAGCTTTAGCTAACTATGGAGTAGCAAATGGTTACCAATTATGGTTTGATAGGAATGATTGGAAGAGTCTGCTAGTATACTGTGGTAGGAATGTGCAGTCAAGTAGGTGTGCTAGGAGGTATAGTAACAAGAAAAAAAAAGGTTAGAAAGAATTTGTTTGGTGAATCAACTAGGCCTGCTAAGACTGATGCAAGTACTAGTAAATCTCCCAAGTCTGCCAAAGTTGGTAAGTCAACCAAGGTTGGTAAGAAAAGTGTTAAGAAACATGTCAGTTTTAGCCAACCCATCATGACTAGAAGCAAAACAAAATTGGGAGAGGGTTGTAGCACTGATGGGGGGGGGGGGAACTAGTGAACATCATTATGCTAAAAGTCAGACACCTATTTCCAACAAGCAATCACCCAAATCACCTGAATCACCTAAGTGGACAAGGAAAAGAATATTGGAGGATCAAAAAAACCGTCCAGTCTGTGGTTTTAGACTGTGGGTTTCATGGATGAGTACTGAGCACTCATTCCAAATCAAGACACTCCATCCAGAACACAAATGTTATAGGAATTACAACCTTGGTTCTCTTGTCACTTACAAGTGGATTACATACCACTTTTCCAAAGAGATAATTAGTGACCCTTTCATTCCATACATTAAGATGAAGGACCTAATTAGGGAGAAGTTTCTAATAGATGTTAGTATAGGTCAGTGCAAAAGTGCCAAGCAAAGGGCACTGTTTAACCATGAGGGAGGGTTAATTGAACACTATAGGAGGTTATGGGACTATAGACAAGCACTGTTAGAATCAAACCCAAGATCCACTTGCAGACTTGATGTGGAAGAGACAAGTTCTGGGAATACATACTTTAAGAGGTTTTATATATGTTTTAAGGGTGTGAAAGATGGGTGGTTGGAAGGATACAGGAGAATCATAGGACTAGATGGTTGCTTCTTGAAGCATACATGCAGAGGTGGGTTGCTCACAGCAATGGGTAGGGATGCCAACAATCAGATGTATCCCATTGCTTGGGCTGTTGTAAAGGTTGAAAACAGTGAAAACTAGTCATGGTTCTTGTCACTGTTGCATGATGACCTGAACCTACAACAAGGAAGAGGATTAACACTGATTTCAGATGCACACAAAGTAAGTAACTTTATAAACAGTAAGTATTATATAAGTACAATGCTTTAATTGTTTTCTAATTTATTTTCATGTATGCAGGGACTAGTAGATGTTGTTGCTGATTGGTGCCTAATGTTGAGCATAGGAAATGCACAAGACATGTGTATGCAAACTTTAAAAAGAAGTTTAGTTGTTTACAACTACAAAGACAATTCTGGGGTGGCAGCATCAAGTACAATGGAGCAACTTTTTTATGCAAAGATGGATGACATAAAATTCTTCAATAATGAAGCATATGACTATCTGATACAAAGAAATCCAAATACATGGTGCAGAGCTTTTTTCAACTTGGATGTCAAGTGTGCTGCTTTTGAGAATGGAATCTCAGAAAGTTATCATAGGGCTATACTGGTACAAAGATCCAAGCCAATTATAACTATGTTGGAAGACATAAGGATATATATTATGCAGAGGTTGTTAGCCATGAACAAGTTGGCAGTTAACTTGGAAGATGTAATCACTCCCACAATAAGGAAAAAACTTGAGTTCCTCAAGTCAGAGCAAAGGTTTGACACTACTTACATATACATCAACTATTTAAACATTAATTCTTGATACATACTAAATTAATTTAACTATTTATTAACAGGCATTGGGATGTTATTGCAAGCAGTTATGATGAATTGGAAGTGAGGAGTGGAGCTCAAGCTTTTGCTGTGAACTTGACTAACATAACATATGCTTGTAGGTTATGGCAGTTAAGTGGTGTGCATTACATTCATGCAGTTGCAGGGTACATGCACTTAAGTAGGAAGCCAGATGAAGGGGTTCATCACTATTATAGTCAAGAGATGTGGGCAAGAGCATATCAATTTTCCATTAGGCCAGTTTTGGGCACACTATTTTGGAAAAAGACCAATAATTAGTCACCCTTACCCCCCCCCCATAATTAGGACAATGATTGGGAGACCCAGTAAGAAGAGAGTGAAGGCAGCTGATGAGAATAACTCTCAAGTGAGCAGAGTGGGGAGGGTAATGAGATGTTCCAATTTTCAAACTGTTGGTCACAATAGGAAAAGTTGTGACAAAGAAAGTGTGCCAAAACCACCAACTGTTAAGAAGGTTGCTGGTAAAAGAAGAGTACCTAGCCTGCAACCTGCTTCAATAGGTAGTGGCAGGGGTTCTAGGGGTGGCAGAGGGGTTGGGAGTGGTGGCAGGGGTACTGAGAGTGATGGCAGGGCTAGTGAGACTGGTTGCAAAGGAAGAGGAGGTGGTGGGAGAGGAAGAGGAGGTGTTAGCAGAGAACAAAGGGTAAGATATATAACTTAAGTAACTTTTCTTAGTTGAGTAGCTATCTAACAGGTTTCCAATTGTCTTTTGTAGGTTATGGAGGAAGAATAGATCAGGAGACATATGGAAGATGAATATCTTCAAGGTCTGTTGGATGAGCAAGAAGAACAGAGGAAACAATATGAATAAGAACAACAAGAAAAACTTGATGAACAAGCTTTACAACAAGCACTGGAGGAAGAAAGGATGTATGCATAAATGGATCTTGAAAGACAAAGAAAAGAACAAGAATGGGAGGCTATGATGGATCCTTTAAATGACTACAGGTTCCCTGATGAAGATTTGGATCCTAATGACAGAGACAGAGCACACTTTACCTTCATTCAACCAACTCAGGAATCTGTAACACTGGGTGCTGCTCCATCTGAAAGTGTTCAAGCTCCATCTGTTCAAGCTCCATCTGCACAAGAAGAAGGTTCAAGTGCGGCATGTAATAAGAAAGGTAAAAGACAAAGAGTTGGACCTGTAAGTGAAGTGCACAAAATCTATTACAAAAACAGAGGAATATCAGAGAGAATCAGGAACATGCAAGGAAAAATTTTCAAATTTGATGCACAATGCACAGGTTCAACACCTGACAAGGCATTTGATGTCAGTCCAGATGCTAGTCCTTGATGGCTAAGCTTATTTACAGTCATGTATGTGAAACACTATTTATGTTTTGGTAGCTTATTTGCAGTCATGTATGGTTGTGAAACAATACCTTATCTTTTGGGATGCTAACATGATTGTGAAAAACAATGGGTGTGTTCCCCACTTGTAATGACTTTAGGACTACTTTAATCTATGATGTCCCTTTGACTGTTTCAATGGGACTTGTTTAATTTTTGCTTTTGTCTTACCCTTTGTCTTTAGTTATTTGTCATGTGACCCACTGCATTGGCATTTGCCATTTGCCATGTGCTTTGGCATGTGAAATATGCAGAAAGGTAGTTATGCAGTAAATGCTTTGTCTTGCCATGTGCGTAAAGCATCTACAATCTGCAAGTGCTTTGGCAATTTGAAATTTACAACCAAAAGGTACCATTTCTTAACAGTTGGTGCTATATTCATAACTTACCAAATACACATATCTGTATAACATTTGACTATGAAGATATGCAGTTTTTGCTTTGGCAATTTGAAATTTACAACCAAAGTATACCATTTCCATTCATCAAACCATTTGATACAACCAAAAGACATTACAAACATTGCAATCCTACATAACCTACCCAAAATACAACATAACCTACCATAACATACCCTAAACATGGTAGATCTATTTCATTGCCAATACTAAACACATACAAATTGCAAATGCAAAAAAAAAAAAAAAAAAAAAAAAAAATTGACTTCCAAAAAGTCAAAGATTGCAAAGTTTTCTGCAATTGACTATTCTTTTCACCCAACTCAGCTTCAAGTTCTCCAATCCTCCATTGAAGATTACCCTCTTGCCCTAATTGACGTATTTGTTGTGGATTCAAAAGAGTGTACATCTCGTACAAATGCATCCTGTACCAATCTGTATCAATCTATGGATCATAACAATCCCAATACACACATTTCTTCTTGACGGGTTGGTATCGATTAGGACAAACAAGAAACCTTCGAGATGGATTAGTGTTTGTCCATGAACTTAATACAATTAAGGGTAGATCACAGTCACATGTATGATCTTGAAGGTAGATTGACATGTTAGGGTTTCAATTAGGGTTTCAATTTGGGGACAAAATGTGACTGCGTGTTTGGGGAGGGAAAAGAGGGTTATAGGATTTAGGGTTAAATATAATTTGGGTCGGGTTGTTAGGATTTAGGTTTAAGTTTTAATACGGGCCGAGTTATTTTTCTATGTGGGAATGTACAGGTGGAATTTAAAAAAAATTATTAATCTAGTTGGATATTCAACCGTTCATAATTACTATATCGTAAAATTTTAGCAGGTTTTAATGACTACTAGCAGGGTACCCGCGCGTTGCGGCGACGGGTACCCTGAAATAAATTTTTCCAGTGAATCATGTATTTTAGTTTATTATGTTCTTTTTGACACTAAATCTACGGATATCAAAAATTTCATTTGACGTATTTCAACTCTTTAACTAAGGAATTTATTTCGTCGTCTTTTTAAAGCGATTCGTATAACATGAGTCCGTTTGACCCGTGACCGTTTAGCCCGTGCCCGTTCGGGCTCGAGCCCCTTTGGCCCGTTGTCAGTTCGGACTTGAATATCATACTATCTTATAATGCACAAAGGCCTACTAAAATTAGAAACTCTTAAAATTTAGCATTGCTTATTATAGTAAGATTCAATAGTTTGCACATAATTTACCAACGTGCCTCTGGTCTAGCGGTTTGGAGATTTTACCCTCCTAGGCAAGGTCTCAAGTTCGAGTCTTGTCTAGGGCGATAGGGGTTTCTCCCGCGCGCGTAAAGGGAAGGTTGCCATTGCCTTCTGGGCTGGACCTAACCTGGTTGTGTGGGCTCGCTACGCCTTTTGGGCTAGGGGCCACGTAGCCACAATTGCCGTTAAAAACAAAAATAGTTTGCACATAATTAAAACACAATTAATGTGGTCAAAATATTTAATGTAGTCAATTAATTAGCTGGTCAATAAATACAATTAATGTAGTTATTAAAACACCCCTTACATAAGAAATACAAGTTATCAAGCATATTGTACAACCAACTCAAACACAATTATTAAATGTCACTAATACAAATAATAAAGCATATTATACAAATATTCAAGTCCGAACGGGCAACGGGCCAAAAGGGCTCGAGCCCGAAAGGGCACGGGATAAACAAAATTCTTGATATCCGGAAATTTAAATTGTCAAAAAAAACATAATAAACTAAACTTCAGGGTACCCGCCGCTGCAACGCGCGGGTACCCTGCTAGTTTGTATAATGTGCTTTATTATTTGTATTAGTGACATTTAATGCAGGAATTGTGTTTAAGTTGGTTGTAAAATATGCTTGATAATTTGTATTTCTTATGTAAGGGGTGTTTTAATAACTGCATTAATTATATTTATTGACCAGTTAATTTATGAATGTAATTGTGCAAAAGTAAATTGTACCTTTTGCTTTAGTATTTTTATTCATTTAAAAATCTGGACCACATTAATTGCTCATTTAAAACTAAAATAAAGAGTGTTTTTGTGTTTTAAAGTGTTGTACCTTATGCTTTAAAAGTTGTACGTCTTAAAATTAAGAAAGAGAGTCATCCATGCTTTATATGTAACTCGCAGGGTATCCGCGCAATGCGGCGGCGGGTATCCTGTGACTATATTTTGCGATGACCAAATGTTATTCGGTTACACGTTTTTCACATTAAAATTACCATTACAAGTTTATTCTTCATACAATATATTTAATATTACAAGTTTAAATATATTATGCCATTAAAAGAAAGTGTATCAAAGTACACAATTGATATCGCATTCCAACTCAAATTTAACCCTTTTAATCGTGTAAAAGAGATAAAGTCCAATACCACAAATTCAATGAAAATATTCATCCCAACTTTTAAATTAACTCACAAATTTGGATACTCGTTCGGCCGAAATTTTAGATAACAAAATGTCAGCCCAAAAATTAATAATAGACCAAGTCCAGCCCAAATCCATACACTAAACTAAACCTTTTTTTTGAAACAGATACACTAAACTAAACCTAATACAGTAACATGCTATTCTCACTTGTTGCCCAAATCTTATTCTTGTAGGCACACACACATATCAAACACTTACATTACAGCACTTATATTTCTCTCAGCCCCCACCACACTTCTCTTTCTTATCTTCTTTAAAATCCACAAGAGCGGAGGGTGCAGCTCGTTGTGGAGCTCGTCGTTGCTGAGCTGGAGCTCGCCGAGCTTCGCCGCTGCACCAAGGAGGTTTGCCGACCTTCGCCTTTTCTCCTTTGCTCGTCTGCACAACGAGCTTCTTGCTCTGACAATGCGAACGTTACTCTTTTATTGTAAAACAAATTCAAACGGTATTTGATTAAAAAAAATAAAAATAGATAGTGGTGGAGCCCAAATGAGTAAGTTGTGGTTTGTGGTTTGTGGTTTGGGGAGGGGGTTGTTAGTTGTGGTTTATTGTGGTGACGTGGCACCCCGTGGGGCCCGAATGAAGAGGCAAGCCTCCTCACTGCACCCCCTGCTCTTATCTTCTTTAAAATCCACAAGAACTATCAAACCCACTCAGCTCTTATGATAATCGAGTAGCAAAAAATTATATCTTTGTGTTTCTGCTCAAACACAACATTCATAAACAAATACACTAAACAATCTCACATTTGATTCTCTCCCTTTTATCTCATTTTTCTGTTCCTAACACCACCTACATTCTCAAAAAGTCAAAACCAAATAATAATCACAACAAACCTAACAATATAAAATAATCATAAATTTAAAGGCAAACATTTCAACATTAATCAAATCAAAATCACCCAAAATATATTGACCAAAAAAAGAACATATCAAATCACATTCGGTTTTATCATGTGGCTTGTGGATCTATTCGATTGCTTTTAGATCTATCCGTTTTTATGAGTTTTGTTCAGGGTTATATTTGGATGATTTATATATTTTATGGCGGAGATGGTTTCAGTCGTAGTTTGGATTTGTTACAAAGTGAATTGGGTCCTGGTTAAATTTTAAGGTCCGAGTTGAGGTTTGGATTTTTTGCCAAGTGATTTGGGTGTGGAGATTTGTGGTTCGGGTCACTGTGTTTGGTCGTAAGGTGGCAAGATTTGTAATGTGAAGATAGAGAGGATGATGATGATGTGGATGTGTTGTAGATTAGATGTTGTTCTTGAATGGAATGGGCAACAATGTGGGAAGTTTGTATTAAGGATTTTATATGTGGGTTTGGTCTAGGATTCATTCAAGCCATTGTATGTATTAATGGAATAATGTTGGTGGCAGAAAGATGGTGGAGGCGAGGTGCCGACGAGTTCGTATGAAGATGATGATGATGATGGCTTTTATAATGATAGAAGAAATAAAATTGGCGTGTGGGGAACGGGATTTATATCTGTGTTTGTGGTTATCACAATTAATGGAAGTTAATGGGCTGTTACAAAATGGGCTGAACATAAAGACCTATAAATTTTCGGTGTAACATATGTGTATGTATTGAGTGCAAAATTAGTACAAATATTTCCATAATAAGCAAGTTAAAAGTTTGAATTTTAAGCTTTGCCATTTAAGGAAATGTCCTAAATGCATTATAAGGTGGTAAAGATAGAGGATCTAAACACACGCCTTGTGTTAGAGATACTTTGAGTTAATACTAACTAGCACGCGGAATTTACTAGTTAATATTTAGAAGATATTGTATATATGATGTATGAATGGAACACTGATTGAATACGTATGAACAAGAATGTTTAACCAACCAAACAGCTTCAATATTATTGATTATAATACGAGTGATCTGAGTATCACTAGGGTTTACAACCTTAAAGCTTTTCACAAAAATACGTATGACAGAGATATGGAAAATCTAACCTAGAACCTCCTTTTATAGCATAAGGAGTCCTTTACAAGATAACTATAACATGCACAATATTCGTATAAATCTAACTATATAGAATATACACTAAATCTTTTCTATACTTATCTCCTTACACGTCTTCCATAACTGTCTTCAAAACATAAGCAGTACTAACCATTTGTGCTAGCAGTACTAACTCAGTTAGTACTGCTAGTATTAACCTTCAGCAGTTGAAACTTCAAACCTGGCAGTACTAACTGTTGGTTTAATTCCCAACAATCCTCCCCTAAACTTATGATTTCTCTGCAAATCACTAAGTTTCTTCAATTAAACTCCAACTTTGATAATTGGGGGGGGGGGGGGGATTCTTCCAAACACTCAAATCCTTTTCCTTAGAGCCTGAGTTTCTCTTTCACACTGATCATAGATTCTCTGCAATAAATCTTGAGCCATCTCAGTGTTTTCTTCAACCCTTAGTTTTGAAGAAATCATCACAGTAAGAACACTTGCTCTGAGTGGATATTCTAGTTCTGCTAACATAAAGATGTCTGAACCTTCTTGTGTAGAAACATGATGAACTCCATTTTCATACAACTTCCAGATAGTGTGAAGTGAATGAGCAGCAAACTTCCAATATCTATCTTTAGGATCTGGTTCATACAGTCTTCTGAGTTCCACCCATAGCTCTTTCTCTTTATTTTCTACAATCTTGAATAAGCTGTCTCTTTGCTGAACTAATTCCCATAGCTTATCAAGATCATCTCTGTCAAATGATCTAACCATATCTTTAAAAAATTTATACACTGCAGTAATTCCATCAATTCTTGTAATCTTCCATCCTTTGCTAAACTCATCAGTATACACCTCCCAATCAATAATGGGGTGCTTAGCTTGAATGGGATCTACATGAATAAATTTAGGGACAATCACCATCATTTGTTTAAGCTGTTCATGTGTTAAATTCTCTTCTGCAGTCTTTTGCTTCTTTGAAGTTTCTGATTCTAAAGAGATTCCTGCTCTTTTGGTGACTCTGCTAGCTTCTTCAGTACCAATTGGCCTAAAAGCTTAAATTTTTTGTAAGCAATGTAGTACAGCCTCTCTATCTCTTCTTGTGACTTTCCCTTCAACTGAGCAGCTGTCCAATTATCCTGATTCCTAAGGTACATCTTCATATGACTAATTTGTTGAGCTCCTGTAGGTTTCAGGAAAAGATCAAGCAGTTGAAAGCTAAAAGAAAAGCCAACTTGGAGTAGTTCTTCTTGTATAATTGATGAAGCGAAAAGTGTACCGCTTTTAGGGGGTCATTTAAGCCCTAAATCGTATTTATTTGATCAAATATTGCCCTAAATCGTTCCTTTTGTCATTTTAGGTACTTTGGAGAAGAAATCTGGAAAAGGAAGCATTTTGGACGTTTTTTGAGCATAAAAGTGAAGAAAACGACAAAGTCTCAAAATCGGCTGGAAAAGTACCTTTGACGGCGTCAAGTATTGCTCTTGACGGCGTCATGGCTTGGCAAAAGTGGTGGATATGAAAAATACACATGATAAGCCAAAGAATTTTACAATGGAAAGTCTGACGGCGTCACCCTTTAAGATGATCAAGGCCATCACGGTTTAAGCTAAAGAGGGACGGCGTCAAGCTCAATTCTGACGGCGTCACCCCTTGATAGGCCAGAGCGGATTTTGGAGCACTAAAGAGGGACGGCGTCAGGAAGGCCATCCGGGAACCCTAGACACGGCGAGGTGACGGCGTCAAGTCCTATAACGTGACGCCGTCAGCCCTTAAACTCTATATATAGTTTTGCAATTTTTTGTCATTAGGGTGTGCAACTTTGTGAGGAGAAACCCTAAGACGAATTTCTGCCATTTTTAAGGGTTTTCATACCCTTGGATCTCCCATGTTTAATTGAAGATAAGTTATCACTTAATCAATCAATATGTCTATGTGTTGTTTGATTATATCTTGTTCTTGTCTTTTAATTAACATGCTAGGCTAGATTTATCTTGTGTTTGCTTGGATCTAATGAAACCTAGCTATTGATTATTGGTTATTAGTGTGTTATTAATTGTATTGGATGATTGTTTATCAATGTTAGGCTTAAGAAAACTGGCTAACTTCCTATACGGTAACTTGCTTGAACGTCTTAAGAAACATGAACCAATGCGTACTAAGGTTTTTATGGTTGTATTTAATGCATGAGCGAATTCTAGTGATCCCATGTTAGGAGCTTCCTAGCCGGCTCGACATAGGAGTGAAGTAGGAGCTTGTAGAGTTGGGGAAGTACGTACGCCACCCCACGATTGGTATTAAGGAATACACCCGTCATCCACGCAATTAATACACACTAATCAACCGATAAAAGATAGTTAGGGAGTAAGGAAATCTAAGTAAACACATTTCTCTCTACATAAGTTTCACAACCTTTTCATTTTCAGTTATTTTATTTTATTTGCATTTGTAGTTATTTGGGTTAGTTGACTAGCAACTAATTCCGCCCACTCCTTCAAACCCGAGATTTTACTTGCTTTCATAAAAATATAAAAATACAAAAAGAATCTTCTCTCACCCTTAGACCTATTAGAATAGTTTTTCAATCCTAACGACACTATTCCCTGTGGAGAACGATCAATCCCCCGTACTTACCACTACACTATACTACATCGGTCAGGTACACTGCCTGGTGGGGTTGTAAGCCTCTTGAGATCCCTCGAGAGGTAAAACCTGTTGTAAGGTCGCAAAACCACGCATCAAGTTTTTGGCGCCGCTGCCGGGGAATAGTTATTGTTTAGGTTGAATTTTTATTTTATAGGTCTACTCACTAGATTCCTTTCTAGTGAGATTTTTATTTTATTTTTCTAGGTTTTCTTTAGTCTATCTTTTTTCTTCGTTTCTTTGTTCGTAACCATTACCATTCGACATCATGGAAGATGGTAATATCCTTGATCCCAACAACCCACCACAACAACCACCACCACCTCCTAGAGCCCGTACCTTAGGAGACTACTCCCGTCCTAGCCACCATAGCTATCGAAACGCCATTGAGCTCACTCAAGGAGCCAATGTCACTCCCTTGCGATCCGACACCATCCGGTTGGTGCAAAGCGGATGCGCATTCCATGGACTTCGTTCCGAAGATCCTAACCAACATCTCAAGGACTTTCTCAAAATCGTTGATTCCATAGACCTTGATGTTGCCACTCGAGAGACGACCCGACTGCGTCTCTTTCAATTCTCTCTGCGGGACCAAGCTAGTCAATGGCTAGAGCGTCTACCCGCAGGATCCATCACCTCTTGGGATGATCTCACCACTCGTTTCCTTGCTCAGTTTTTCCCACCAGGAAGAACTACCAAGCTAAGGAATGATATCTTGATGTTCCAACAACGTCAAGGCGAAACCCTCTACGAGGCATGGACTCGATTCAAGGACTTACTCCAAAAAGTCCCTCACCATGGCATAGAACTTTGGCTCCAAGTCCAAATCTTCTATGACCATATCAATCTCTCCACGAGGCAAACCATTGACCAATCGGCCGGTGGTAAGCTACGTGATCTAAGTGCGGAACAATCATGGGCTCTCCTAGAGGATCTTGCTCTTTATGACAACGAAAGTTGGAGTGATCCCCGTGATTTGAATAAAACGGTCAAGGCAATATCTTTGCCTTCGAACAATTCAAGCACTTTCGACCGTAGGATCATAGAACTTGAAGACCAAGTCAAGTTTCTTATGAAATCCTACGAGGCTCCTAAACCTTCAAGCCAAGTGAACAAAATCACTTCTTCATGTGAATTATTTAGTGGTCCCCACGACACTCGTGATTGCATGGAACTCCCCGAACAAGCTTTTGCGGACTACGCATCCTCGCGTACCGACGGAGCGGGAGACAAGTGGTACACTTTTAAACCCGAGCCAAACCCCTACGGTGATTCATACAACCCCTCATGGAAAAATCACCCAAACCTTAGGTGGAAACAAAACCAAAACGCACAACAAACCAATTCTTCCAACCCACCTAATCGTTTCCAATCAAGCGGTTCCAACTCGAACCGTACTTTCAATAACAATCCTTCCCACAATTATGGTAGCACCAATAATCTTGAAGGATTGATGTCCAATTTTATGGCATCTCAAGAAGCTCGGATAGCCAGATTCGAATCCGAATTCAATCAACAACAAACGGAGATGACCAGTAAAATTGACAACTTATTGAAAGCCCTCGATAACCAAGTGCTATCACCTCCACATAAGGACGCTAGGAACACAAATAGCGGACCCCAAGTAAAAGACCCCTCTTCATCCAAACATGTCCACTTCGTCAACATTGTCACTATTAAACCAATTGATAGGAATGAGGATAATAGTGAACCTAAGGATGAGGTTAAGAAAGTCGAGGTTGATAAAGAAGTTAGGAAAAGTGAGATTGAAGAAGTAGATGATGATGAGGACTACTTCAATAGGCTACCCACTAAGGAAGAGCGTGCATATCATACAGACTTATTCGATGACCCCGAGACACCATACTTCCTAGGTAGACCAATTATAAAAATGGGCGACCCTTCTAACCTCAACATACCATGCAACATCGGACATTTGCATGTGTGGAAAGCTTACATCGACCTTAGATCGCCCATAAACATCATGACTAGAGCCCACTACAACTTGATAATGAAAAATCAACTTGGGTATAGGATGTTCCCTGATCAGGGTTGGATGAGTAACTTCACGGGAAGAGTTAAGGGATTACCGGTTTATGTAGGAAACTTCACCTATGTCACCGACTTTGTAATTGTAGAAGATATCCGCCCAGTAGTCGATGCATGCTTAACTCAAGTAGTTTTTGGAAAACCATTTGTTTAGGTCTCTGGAATGACTTATGAGCCTTCCTTAGGGATAGTTAGATTTAAGGATGAGACCGATGAGATAAACTACCAAATGCCATATAAGATAGAGCAATTCCAACACTTGTCAAATGTTGAGAAGGAGCTTAAGCAAGCAGTCTACTATAGGAATGATGGAGATAGAAGTAAAGGAGTAGACTATGTTATGGGAAGGATATTCGGTTTCTACAAGGATTGTTTGAAATTAGGACCGGAATATAGAACCAGACATGAGGATGACCTAGAAATCGTAACCAATGATGGAATCACGTAATGTACGTGACTTTGAGTCTAGCTACAAGACTCGTTAATAAAGAAAAGCGCTTCTTGGGAGGCAACCCAAGCTTTATTTGCTTTGTGTGTTTATTTATTTATTTGTTTGATTTTATTTGCTTCCGTATGTATGTTTAATTTTTATTTTTATTGATTCATGTTCAAAACTAAATTGTGAAAATGCTTTATCTTGTTTTTAACTTCGTCTTAACTACATATAAAGGTATTTTGCATAAGATAAGTGTAAGGGAAATCCAAATCGGTTTATTAAAACAAATGGACATGAATCTTAATAATAATAAATTAACATACATATTAGTATTTGTTTGAGTCAAATGCTTGTATCGAGTCATAATGATGTTTTGCAGGATTTCCAGGAAGTAAGGTATAGGTTTTTCCAAAAGTTTTCCGGAAACTTAACATGAGAATTCTGTCAGATCATTTCTGACGGCGTCAGGCTTTACAACCTGACGGCGTCAGGTTTTAATTTTCTGAAAATTTTGAAAGTTTTGTTTTCATAAAAAGTTTTTATTAAATCTCTAACTTATAATCTCCAGGAATCTGCAAAATAATCATTCCACAAGCATTATATCCTTATATATAGAATTTATCCCGCCGATGTTATGCAGGTTTTCGTGTTTGTTTTCTCAGGTTTAACAGGTTATTTTGGACAAGGAAATGTTTGTAGAATCAAGCTTTTGGCGATGCATTAGTCTTGGAGCTTCTACTTTCCCTTGGAAGAAGATCTAACCATGTTACCCCTTTATCCACCAAGCGAATCAGGGGAGTATTTGATTTATTCTTTTACCTTTTTTACTTTTACATCTTGTTATTTGAACATTGGGAACAATGTTCAGCTTAAGTGTAAGGGGAGGGTAAATGATGATACCTTAGAGAATACAATTGCACTTGATTTTTGTTTGTTTGATGGTAGATGTGTAATAAAACTGAGATAAATACCTGTTAAGTCAATTTTAGTGCCAAATTTAAAATTTTTTACAACATATAGGAGTGAAACTTTGGTCTTAATGAGCGTCTCACGGATAGGAAGTTATATGACTAGCACAAAACTGTACCACTAAAAAATTTTCCACCCCCAAATATGTGAGGTTCGCCCCTAGAATTGGTAGGAAAAGCATTTATGCTATTATGTGTGTACCGGTAGCACTTAGATTCTAGAACTTGCGTTAGGACCATTCCGAGGCCACAAGTGAGACTACATTCGTGTAGTTAGATTTACTACATGATAAGAGGCATTAGGATTAACCCATTGTTTTACACCTGTGTTTTTGTTATAATTACATTGGCTACATTGGTCAAGTAATTCTCCCACACCCTTTGCGTTGTACTCATTTTTAGTACACGATACCCCTAGTACACCCCTCAGAGCCTATCTTTTCGTTTCGACCTTTAAGCATTTTACTTAAAGGAAGAATTTGTCACACCCCACTTAAATGTACACCCAAATCGCCTTAGCCTACCTTGTATGCACTCATTTTTAGTGCATTATTGTGACCACATTTGTTTAAACCCAAGTTAATTATCTAATTGATTACATGGTTGCTAAGTCGAGTCATATCCTTGTACATATTGTTTTGGGACGATTGGGACTCATGGGTAAAGTACTAGTGTAATGGAGTAATGGGGAAGAACATCATTTATTACCCCCATATGTGCTAAATATTTTAAAAGTACTCCAAGTGTTTCGATTATCTTAATTCGAGTCATTAGAATAGTTAATTGTAAAGTTATGTAAAAATTCAAGTGTAAGGGGAATGCAACGCCCCTATGATGTATTATTTTGGATGGTAGGGTAAGAGTGTATGAAAAAAAAAATCGAAAAAATCAAGAAAAATACAAAAAAATGAGAAAAAAAGAAAAGTAGAAAAAACATACGGACTACCATCCCGTTTCATTTTATGTTTGTTTTATGTTTTTGTTATTTTGTTTTTAGCCTAAGATTGAGTCGAGTCTTGGCTTAGCAACATTGTATAGTACATGTAATTAATCAAGATCTTTAACTCGCCACCAGTAAAATATCCCTTATCCAACAAAACCGTGTTTATCATATCCCTACACCTCACGTTATAACCCGTTTAAAAGCCCTCTTTGATAGTTTATCTTAGGTGCTTACGCCTAGTGGAGGAGGTTTTTCATCCTTTCCGAAGCCTATGGTAATCTATTTGCTATGACAGGTAGTGAGAGATATTATCCGTTTTCATTTATGAGATTTATTTTGATGACACCTGAGAGATGTGAGTATCTAAACACTACTTGTGAGGTGCTAGTTTGTAATCTCCGTGCTTATTATGAATAAAGTGGAACGACTATTTGTTGTAATTACTTTTATATTAGCGTTAAATGACCCCTAACTTGTATTTTGATTAGAATAAAAGCGCATTTGCTTGAGGACAAGCAAATCTCAAGTGTAAGGGTATTTGATGAAGCGAAAAGTTTACCGCTTTTAGGGGGTCATTTAAGCCCTAAATCGTATTTATTTGATCAAATATTGCCCTAAATCGTTCCTTTTGTCATTTTAGGTACTTTGGAGAAGAAATCTGGAAAAGGAAGCATTTTGGACGTTTTTGTAGCATAAAAGTGAAGAAAACGACAAAGTCTCAAAATCGGCTGGAAAAGTACCTTTGACGGCGTCAAGTATTGCTCTTGACGGCGTCATGGCTTGGCAAAAGTGGTGGATATGAAAAATACACATGATAAGCCAAAGAATTTTACAATGGAAAGTCTGACGGCGTCACCCTTTAAGATGATCAAGGCCATCACGGTTTAAGCTAAAGAGGGACGGCGTCAAGCTCAATTCTGACGGCGTCACCCCTTGATAGGCCAGAGCAGATTTTGGAGCACTAAAGAGGGACGGCGTCAGGAAGGCCATCCGGGAACCCTAGACACAGCGAGGTGACGGCGTCAAGTCCTATAACGTGACGCCGTCAGCCCTTAAACTCTATATATAGTTTTGCAATTTTTTGTCATTAGGGTGTGCAACTTTGTGAGGAGAAACCCTAAGACGAATTTCTGCCATTTTTAAGGGTTTTCATACCCTTGGATCTCCCATGTTTAATTGAAGATAAGTTATCACTTAATCAATCAATATGTCTATGTGTTGTTTGATTATATCTTGTTCTTGTCTTTTAATTAACATGCTAGGCTAGATTTATCTTGTGTTTGCTTGGATCTAATGAAACCTAGCTATTGATTATTGGTTATTAGTGTGTTATTAATTGTATTTGATGATTGTTTATCGATGTTAGGCTTAAGAAAACTGGCTAACTTCCTATACGGTAACTTGCTTGAACGTCTTAAGAAACATGAACCAATGCGTACTAAGGTTTTTATGGTTGTATTTAATGCATGAGCGAATTCTAGTGATCCCATGTTAGGAGCTTCCTAGCCGGCTCGACATAGGAGTGAAGTAGGAGCTTGTAGAGTTGGGGAAGTACGTACGCCACCCCATGATTGGTATTAAGGAATACACCCGTCATCCACGCAATTAATACACACTAATCAACCGATAAAATATAGTTAGGGAGTAAGGAAATCTAAGTAAACACATTTCTCTCCACATAAGTTTCACAACCTTTTCATTTTCAGTCATTTTATTTTATTTGCATTTGTAGTTATTTGGGTTAGTTGACTAGCAACTAATTCCGCCCACTCCTTCAAACCCGAGATTTTACTTGCTTTCATAAAAATATAAAAATACAAAAAGAATCTTCTCTCACCCTTAGACCTATTAGAATAGTTTTTCAATCCTAACGACACTATTCCCTGTGGAGAACGATCAATCCCCCGTACTTACCACTACACTATACTACATCGGTCAGGTACACTGCCTGGTGGGGTTGTAAGCCTCTTGAGATCCCTCGAGAGGTAAAACCTGTTGTAAGGTCGCAAAACCACGCATCAATAACAGTTTGGTGTTCTTTAGATCATCCTCCAATTCAAGAACCCGTTTTGACAATGTGGTACACAAATCCATCAATTTCTGAAGTTTATCACTGCCCTCAGCACTTCCAGCTGTGTTAGCTGCTGGGAGAGGTGCATCTTTGGGCAAAGACTCAGTTTCTTCCCTAGTTGAACTAGGAAGTACTCCAGAGCCACCTATATGTTCCATGTGGCTTAGGATTCCACCACCTGCATCCAATCCAATAGGATCAGACACATTAAGTGTTGTCATGGGAGAGGTCTTATCAATGTTACCACTGTCTTGTGAGGCTACTAAACCTGACACAGTAGTGATAGCCCTTTCCATTCTGCCATAGGAAGCCTCATCTGCTACATGTAACGGCTAGTTCAGCAGTACAAAGTTTGCCCTAGCAGTACAAACTTTGAACTAGCAGTTGATGCGTGGTTTTGCGACCTTACAACAGGTTTTACCTCTCGAGGGATCTCAAGAGGCTTACAACCCCACCAGGCAGTGTACCTGACCGATGTAGTATAGTGTAGTGGTAAGTACGGGGGATTGATCGTTCTCCACAGGGAATAGTGTTCGTTAGGTATGAAAAACTACTTTAATAGGTCTAAGGGTGAGAGAAGATTCTTTTTATGTTTTTATATTTTTTTATGAAAGCAAGTAAAATCTCGGGTTTGAAGGAGTGGGCGGAATTAGTTGCTAGTCAACTAACCCAAATAACTACGAATGCAAATAAAATAAAATAACAGAAAATGAAAAGGTGGTAAAACTTATATAGAGAGAAATGTGTTTACTTAGATTTCCTTACTCCCTAACTATCTTTTACCGGTTGATTAGTGTGTATTAATTGCGTGGATGACGGGTGTATTCCTTAATACCATTCGTGGGGTGGCGTACGTACTTCCCCAACTCTATGAACTCCTACTTCACTCCTATGTCGAGCCGGCTAGGAAGCTCCTAACATGGGATCACTAGAATTCGCTCATGCATTAAATACAACCATAAAAACCTTTAGTACGCATTGGTTCATGTTTCTTAAGACGTTCAAGCAAGTTACCGAATAGGAAGTTAGCCAGTTTTCTTAAGCCTAACATAGATAAACAATCATCCAATACAACTAATAACACACTAATAACCAATAATCAATAGCTAGGTTTCATTAGATCTAAGCAAACACAAGATAAATCTAGCCTAGCATGTTAAACAAAAGACAAGAACAAGATAGAATCAAACAACACATAGACATATTGAATGATTAATTGATAACTTATCTTCAATGTAACATGGAAGATCTCAAGGCAAAAAGCCTTGAAAAAGCTGCTAAAATCGTCCTAGGGTTTTCACACACAAAGTTCCCCAATAAGTTCCACCCTAATGACAAAAAATTGCAAAACTATATATAGACTTTCAGATCTGACGGCGTCACGTTATGGAGTGTGACGCCGTCACCTCGCCGCTTTTAGGGTTCCCGGATGGCCTTCTTGACGCCGTCCCTCTTTAGCTCTCCAAAATCCGTTCTGGCTTATCAAGGCTTGACGCCGTCAGAATTAGGCGTGACGCCGTCCCTCTTTAAATTAAGCCGTGACGACCTTGATCACATTAAAGGGTGACGCCGTCAGAATTCCCATGCAAATTTCTCTGGCTTATCATGAGTAATTTTCATATCCACCTTTTTCTTGCCAAGCCATGACGCCGTCTAGACTAATATCTGACGCCGTCTAAGGTACTTTTTAGCCGATTTTGAGACTTTGTCGTTTTCTTCACTTTTATGCTCCAAAAACGTCCAAAATGCTTCCTTTTCTAGATTTCTTCTCCAAAGTACCTAAAATGACAAAAGGAACGATTTAGGGCAATATTTGATCAAATAAATACGATTTAGGGCTTAAATGACCCCTTAAAAGTGGTACACTTTTCGCTTCATCAAATACCCTTACACTTGAGATTTGCTTGTCCTCAAGCAAATGTGCTTTTATTCTAATCAAAATACAAGTTAGGGGTCATTTAATGCTAACATAAAAGTAATTACAACAAATATTCGTTCCAATTTAATCATAATAAGCACGGAGATTACAAACTAGCACCTCACAAGTAGTGTTTAGATACTCACATCTCTCAAGTGTCATCAAAATAAATCTCATAAATGAAAACGGATAATATCTCTCACTACCTGTCATAGCAAATAGATTACCATAGGCTTGGGAAAGGATCAAAAACCTCCTCCACTAGGCGTAAGCACCTAAGATAAACTATCAAAGAGGGCTTTTACATGGGTTATAACGTTAGGTGTAGGGAAAAGGAAAACACGGTTTTGTTGGATAAAGGATATTTTACTGGTGGCGAGTTAAAGATCTTGATTAATTACATGTACTATACAATGTTGCTAAGCCAAGACTCGACTCAATCTTAAGCTAAAAATAAAATAACAAAAACATAAAACAAACATAAAATGAAACGGGATGGTAGTCCGTATGTTTTTTCTATTTTCCTTTTTCTCTTTTTTTTTTTTTATTTATTTATTTTTTTTTCATACACTCTTGCCCTACCATCCAAAATAATACATCATAGGGGCATTGCATTCCCCTTACACTTGAACTTTTACATAACTTTACAATTAACTATTCTAATGACTCGAATTAAGATAATCGAAACACTTGGAGTACTTTTAAAATATTTAGCACATATGGGGGTAATAAATGATGTTCTTCCCCATTACTCCATTACACTAGTACTTTACCCACGAGTCCCAATCGTCCCAAAACAATATGTACAAGGATATGACTCGACTTAGCAACCATGTAATCAACTAGATAATTAACTTGGGTTTAAACAAATGTTGTAACAATAATGCACTAAAGATAAGTGCATACAAGGTAGGCTAAGGCGATTTGGGTGTACATTTTAGTGGGGTGTAACAAATTCTTCCTTTAAGTAAAATGCTTAAAGGTCGAAACGAAAAGATAGGCTCTGAGGGATGTACTAGGGGTATCGTGTACTAAAAATGAGTACAACGCAAAGGGTGTGGGAGAATTACTTGACCAATGTAGCCAAAGTAATTATAACAAAAACACAGGTGTAAAACAATGGGTTACTCCTAATGCCTCTTATCATGTAGTAAATCTAACTACACAAATGTAGTCTCACTTGTGGCCTCGGAATGGTCCTAACGCAAGTTCTAGAATCTAAGTGCTACCGGTACACACATCATAGCATAAATGCTTTTCCTACCAATTCTAGGGGCGAACCTCACATATTTGGGGGTGGAAAATTTTTTTAGTGGTACGGTTTTTGTGCTAGTCATATAACTCCTATCCGTGAGACGCTCATTAAGATCAAAGTTTCACTCCTATATGTTGTAAAAAAATTTAAATTTGGCACTAAAATTGCCCTAACAGGTATTTATCTCAGTTTTATTACACATCTACTATTAAACAAACAAAAATCAAGCGTAATAGCATTCTCTAATCGTACTTTTACCCCCCCCCCCCCTTACACTTAAGATGAACATTGTCCCCAATGTTCAAATAACAAGATGTAAAAGAAAAAAGTAAAAGAATGAAATCAAATACTCCCCTGATTAGTTCGGTGGATAATGAAGTAACACGGTTAAATCTTCTTCCAAGAGAATGTAAAAGCTCTATGACTAATGCATCGCCAAAAGCTTGATTCAAAACATTTCCTTGTCCAAAATAACCTGTTAAACCTGAGAAAACAAACACGAAAACCTGCATAACATCGGCGGGATAAACTCTATATATAAGGATATAATGCTTGTGGAATGATAATTTTGCAGATTCCTGGAGATTATAAGTTAGAGATTTAATAAAAACTTTTTATGAAAACAAAACTTTCTAAAATTTCCAGAAAATTAAACCTGACGCCGTCAGGTTGTAAAGCCTGACGCCGTCAGAAATGATCTGACAGAATTCTCATGTTACGTTTCCGGAAAATTTTTGGAAAAACCTATACCTTACTTCCTGGGATTCCTGCAAAACATCATTATGACTCGATACAAGCATTTGACTCAAACAAATACTAATATGTATGTTCATTTATTATTATTATGATTCATGTTCATTTGTGTTCTAATAAACCGATTTAGATTTCCCTTACACTTAACTTTTGCAAAATACCTTTATATGTAGTTAAGACGAAGTTAAAAACAAGATAAAGCATTTTCACAAATTAGTTTTTTAACATGAATCAATAATAATAAAACTTAAACACACATACGGAAACAAATAAAATCAAACAAACAAATAAACACACAAAGCAAATAAAACTTGGGTTGCCTCCCAAGAAGCGCTTTTCTTTATTAACGAGTCTTGTAGCTAGACTCAAAGTCACGTACATTACGTGATTCCATCATTGGTCACGGTTCCTAGGCCATTTTCATTCCCGGTTTTATATTCCGGTCCTAATTTCAAACAATCCTTGTAGAAACCGGATATCCTTTCCATAACATAGTCTACTCCTTTATTTCTATCCTCATCATTCCTATAGTAGACCGCTTGCTTAAGCTCCTTCTCAACATTTGACAAGTGTTGGAATTGTTCTATCTTATATGGCATTTGGTAGTTTACCTCATCGGTCTCATCCTTAAATCTAACTATCCCTAAGGAAGGTTCATAAGTCATTCTAGAGACCTCAACAAATGGTTTTCCAAAAACCACTTGAGTTAAGGATGCATCGACTATTGGGCGGATATCTTCTACAATTACAAAGTCGGTGACATAGGTGAAGTTTCCTACATAAACCGGTAATCCCTTAACTCTTCCCGTGAAGTTACTCATCCAACCCTTGTCAGGGAACATCCTATACCCAAGTTGATTTTTCATTATCAAGTTGTAGTGGGCTCTAGTCATGATGTTTATGGGTGATCTAAGGTTGATGTAGGCTTTCCACACATGCAAATGTCCGATGTTGCATGGTATGTTGATATTAGAAGGGTCGCCTATTTCTATGATTGGTCTACCTAGGAAGTATGGTGTCTCGGGGTCATCGAATAAGTTTGTATGATATGCGCGCTCTTCCTTAGTGGGTAGCCTATTGAAGTAGTCCTCATCATCATCTACTTCTTCAATCTCACTTGTCCTAACTTCCTTATCAACCTCGACTTTCTTAACCTCATCCTCAGGTTCACTATTATCCTCATTCCTATCAATTGGTTTGATAGTGACAACATTGACGAAGTGGACGTGTTTGGATGAAGAGGGGTCTTTTACTTGGGGTCCGCTATTTGTGTTCCTAGCGTCCTTATGTGGAGGTGATAACACTTGGTTATTGAGGGCTTTCAACAAGTTGTCAATTTTATTGGTCATCTCCGTTTGTTGTTGATTGAATTCGGATTCGAATCTAGCTATCCGAGCTTCTTGAGATGCCATAAATTGGGACATCAATCCTTCAAAGTTATTGGTACTACCATTACCGGAATGATTGTTGTTGAAAGTACGGTTCGAGTTGGAACCGCTTGATTGGAAACGATTAGGTGGGTTGGAAGAATTGGTTTGTTGTGTGTTTTGGTTTTGCTTCCACCTAAGGTTTGGGTGATTTTTCCATGAGGGGTTGTATGAATCACCGTAGTGGTTTGGCTCGGGTTTGAAAGTGTACCACTTATCTCCCGCTCCGTCGGTACGCGAGGATGCGTAGTCCACAAAAGCTTGTTCGGGGAGTTCCATGCAATCACGAGTGTCGTGGGGACCACTACACAATTCACATGAAGAAGTGATTTTGTTCACTTGTCTTGAAGGTTTGGGAGCCTCGTAGGATTTCATAAGAAACTTGACTTGGTCTTCAAGTTCTATGATCCTACGGTCAGAAGTGCTTGAATTGTTCAAAGGCAAAGATATTGCCTTGACCGTTTTATTCAAATCACGGGGATCACTCCAACTTTCGTTGTCATAAAGAGCAAGATCCTCTAGGAGAGCCCATGATTGTTCCGCACTTAGATCACGTAGCTTGCCACCGGCCGATTGGTCAATGGTTTGCCTCGTGTAGAGATTGATATGGTCATAAAAGATTTGGACTTGGAGCCAAAGTTCTATGCCATGGTGAGGGACTTTTTGGAGTAAGTCCTTGAATCGAGTCCATGCCTTGTAGAGGGTTTCGCCTTGACGTTGTTGGAACATCAAGATATCATTCCTTAGCTTGGTAGTTCTTCCCGGTGGGAAAAACTGAGCAAGGAAACGAGTGGTGAGATCATCCCAAGAGGTGATGGATCCTGCGGGTTGACGCTCTAGCCATTGACTAGCTTGGTCCCGCAAAGAGAATTGAAAGAGACGCAGTCGGGTCGTCTCTCGAGTGGCAACATCAAGGTCTATAGAATCAACGATTTTGAGAAAGTCCTTGAGATGTTGATTAGGATCTTCAGAACGAAGTCCATGGAATGCGCATCCGCTTTGCACCAACCGGATGGTGTCGGATCGCAAGGGAGTGACATTGGCTCCTTGAGTGAGCTCAATGGTGTTTCGATAGCCATGGTGGCTAGGACGTGAGTACTCTCCTAAAGTACGGGCTCTAGGAGGTGGTGGTTGTTGTGGTGGGTTGTTGGGATCAAGGATATTACCACCTTCCATGATGTCGGATGGTAATGGTTACGAACAAAGAAACGAAGAATAAAGATAGACTAAAGAAAACCTAGAAAAAGAAAATAAAAATCTCACTAGAAAGGAATCTAGTGAGTAGACCTATAAAATAAAAATTCAACCTAAACAATAACTATTCCCCGGCAACGGCGCCAAAAACTTGATGCGTGGTTTTGCGACCTTACAACAGGTTTTACCTCTCGAGGGATCTCAAGAGGCTTACAACCCCACCAGGCAGTGTACCTGACCGATGTAGTATAGTGTAGTGGTAAGTAGGGGGGATTGATCGTTCTCCACAGGGAATAGTGTTCGTTAGGTATGAAAAACTACTTTAATAGGTCTAAGGGTGAGAGAAGATTCTTTTTATGTTTTTATATTTTTTTATGAAAGCAAGTAAAATCTCGGGTTTGAAGGAGTGGGCGGAATTAGTTGCTAGTCAACTAACCCAAATAACTACGAATGCAAATAAAATAAAATAACATAAAATGAAAAGGTGGTAAAACTTATGTAGAGAGAAATGTGTTTACTTAGATTTCCTTACTCCCTAACTATCTTTTACCGGTTGATTAGTGTGTATTAATTGCATGGATGACGGGTGTATTCCTTAATACCATTCGTGGGGTGGCGTACGTACTTCCCCAACTCTATGAACTCGTACTTCACTCCTATGTCGAGCCGGCTAGGAAGCTCCTAACATGGGATCACTAGAATTCGCTCATGCATTAAATACAACCATAAAAACCTTTAGTACGCATTGGTTCATGTTTCTTAAGACGTTCAAGCAAGTTACCGAATAGGAAGTTAGCCAGTTTTCTTAAGCCTAACATAGATAAACAATCATCCAATACAACTAATAACACACTAATAACCAATAATCAATAGCTAGGTTTCATTAGATCTAAGCAAACACAAGATAAATCTAGCCTAGCATGTTAAACAAAAGGCAAGAACAAGATAGAATCGAACAACACATAGACATATTGAATGATTAATTGATAACTTATCTTCAATGTAACATGGAATATCTCAAGGCAAAAAGCCTTGAAAAAGCTGCTAAAATCGTCCTAGGGTTTTCACACACAAAGTTCCCCAATAAGTTCCACCCTAATGACAAAAAATTGCAAAACTATATATAGACTTTCAGATCTGACGGCGTCACGTTATGGAGTGTGACGCCGTCACCTCGCCGCTTTTAGGGTTACCGGATGGCCTTCTTGACGCCGTCCCTCTTTAGCTCTCCAAAATCCGTTCTGGCTTATCAAGGCTTGACGCCGTCAGAATTAGGCGTGACGCCGTCCCTCTTTAAATTAAGCCGTGACGACCTTGATCACATTAAAGGGTGACGCCGTCAGAATTCCCATGCAAATTTCTCTGGCTTATCATGAGTAATTTTCATATCCACCTTTTTCTTGCCAAGCCATGACGCCGTCTAGACTAATATCTGACGCCGTCTAAGGTACTTTTTAGCCGATTTTGAGACTTTGTCGTTTTCTTCACTTTTATGCTCCAAAAACGTCCAAAATGCTTCCTTTTCTAGATTTCTTCTCCAAAGTACCTAAAATGACAAAAGGAACGATTTAGGGCAATATTTGATCAAATAAATACGATTTAGGACTTAAATGACCCCTTAAAAGCGGTACACTTTTCGCTTCATCAGCAGTACAAACTTTTTATCAAAAATTTCAAGGAGAAGTAGAAACTTAATTTGGATTTCAAAACATGACTGCCCACTTATAGTTTTGAGCAAACTATCAGCTATCAACAGATTTAATATGTCTTTACCAATAGCCGTTTGCTTTGGACTAGCCAACTCTTTGTTGTGAAGTATGGTGAGTTTACAACCATATAGTTTTTAGTAAACTATCAACCATAAACGGATTTGATGAGTCTTTAATAGAAACCGTTTGCTCTGGAGTAGTTGGTTCTTGATGTGGGTTAGACATGGTGAACCAATGACCATTTGATGTGTGGAAAGATTACACACTTCAAGCTCCAAAGCACCATACACTCCAAAGCACAAGACACTCAATACACAACTCCAAACAATTTGCTTAATCAACCTGCAATTTGTTAGTCCAAAACCAAAGAAAACACAAGACAAAGTATTTTCTATTTGACAGTTATCAAAATTGACTAACAATTCAATATAAGCAGTACCAAAATTGAACAAACAGTACAAACTATACATAGCAGTTTCTTTTGACACAACTAGCAGTACAAAATCTTTTTCTTGACAAAAACACTTAAACATTGAACTTTAAGGGTTAAGCATTCCAATACTTGCTACCAAGTATTGAAACCTCCCCACATCAAAACATTTAGTTAATAAGTCAACAAAATTGTCATCTGTATGAATTTTGACAACTTGAACTAATTTTTTCTCATTACAGTCTCTTATAAAGTGATGTCTAATCTCAATGTGTTTAGTTTTAGAATGCTGAACTGGATTTTTAATTATACACATTGTACTGCTATTGTCAATAAAAATAATTGTATTCAAGAAATTATACCCATAATCAAGTAACTGATTCTGAATCCAAAGAACTTGAGCACAACAACTAGCAACAGCCACATATTCAACTTCAGTTGTAGAAGTGGCCACCGTAGTTTGCTTTTTGCACTGCCATGATATAAGTTTACATCCTAGGAACTGACAACCACCAGTTGTTGATTTCCTATCCATACTAGCACCAACATAATCACTGTCAGAGTATGACACCAGCTCAAATGGAGATTCTTTGGGATACCAAAGGCCTAAGTTAGGTTTACCCTTAAGGTACCTAAAGATTGTCTTCACTGCTGTCAAATGAGACATCCAGGGAGTGACCTGAAACCTTGCACAAGCACATACTGCAAATATAATATCAGGTCTTGATGAAGTGAGATACATCAAAGATCCAATCATAGACATGTAGGTGTGTACATCAACAGCTTCACCACTTTGATCTTTCAAAAGCAAATGTGTCTCCTTATCAGCAGGGGTGCTAGCTACTTTAGCATCAGTAAACTAAAATTTTCTCAAAATGTCAGCTACATATTTATCTTGGCTGATAAATATTCCTTCTGGTTTCTGCTGCACTTGTAGCCCCAAAAAGAAAGTAAGTTCACCCATGGTGTAACACCCCCAAAATTTGATTACAACAGCAGAAGACTAATTTGGGTGTTACGGTGAGGATCACAGACATAATTATAGAAAATGACTCAAATGAGACGTTTTAAATGTCATTATTACTCCCTCCGTCCCATTTTAGTTGTCCAGTGTTGACTTTCAAAGTCTTTTTGCTTCAACTTTGACCGTAAATATTTTTGTTTGTATTATATAATACTTGATGAAAGTTATATCATTGTAAAGTTCGTTTAAAATCAAATTTATTTATATATTTTATATCAAGTGTTATAGAATATAAACAAAAATATTTGCGGTCAAAGTTGAAGCAAAAAGACTTTGAAAGTCAACACTGGACAACTAAAATGGGACGGAGGGAGTATTAAATTCAAAATACGATAGTGTTTCCATGGATTTAAACCACACAAAATGACATAATTGTTTCAAATGACTGTTTCAATTTATGTTTACACCAATGACTCAAGGTCTTTATTGCCCACTCCATGCCTTCATATGCTTGCTTCAATTACTTGAGATAAACATGCTAAAAAGTCAACAAAATTGTTGAGTGAATCCATAGTGTTTGTGTGTTAAAATATCAGTTGAACACAAGATAAGTATTTCAGGTGTGGCGTGGTGTTTTGTATGCATATTGCCATAAGTCTCATGAACGCAACTTTAACGTGTAGTATCATAAAATGATATAATATAGGGGCCCTTGGTGTAAAAGTCTTGCCATTCTCCTAGTATACTCAAATAATGTGCATCTGGCTATCTATCCGGCTACAAAGGAAGTCTTTCGGACTAGCTCAAATGGGTTGTCAACCAAATAGATCTATTCATAGTATTCGCGTTCACTTACAGCTTAGCAAGTGACTAAGGTTCATGATATAAGGGATTTTCATATAAAGGGGCAACATAGTATCTTATGCAATAATCATTCAAGTAAAGCATACATAGTGAAATACTTGTGTTCTAGGTGTAGCATGTATCTCCCCCACGAGTTTGTAAAATATATAAAAAGTGGGACTATTAACTCACCTGTGCGGGTGTGGGTGTAGGCAAATAAGTGATATCAAATGCAACTTGTGAACGGATCCAACACGCAACCTGGATAATGTGGGAAATCTCAGTTCTTGGTGGTGTGGGTGGTTTGTGATTGTGTATAATGCTTTAAATTCAAAAGCAATTATATATATATATAATATAATTCTGACCTTATGTGTGTCGTGCTTAACTTATCGGATGGTTCACAATTTTCATAACTTTTATAGTTGTGTGTTCTGGTTGTGTGGTAGCTTATCATACCTCAGTGTATTTATTAAAGTTTCTTAATAAACCTTCAAGTTTACAGAAATTAAATTTCAGTCCTTGTTGGGAAATATAATTTGATGATTACAAAACTATAGGGACTAAATGTTAAATTAATTAGCTTTCTTTGTAAGCTAGGTTTTCTTGTGTAAACCCTATTTATAAAGGGTTAGGGCGGCAGTAATAGAATATAGAAAAATGTAGATCTCTCTAATGAGAGTCTAGCAGCAACGTGTGATTGTACACGTTTGTTAGTAGTAGTAGGTTTATTATTGAATAAAGAGGCGTCTTGGTTAAAATAAATTACAACCTTGTTAAGCATCATTGTTCTTGTTAATTCCGCTGTATGTTATCAATGATGTTTGTAAAACACATCCTAGATGGGGTAAAAGATTCTTCAACAATTGGTATCAGAGAGGGTTGCTCTCGATATCTAGGATCTACAAGGTTGTTACTGATGGAGATGGAGCAGATTCGAAGGAGATGGAGATGGAGCAAATTCGAAGGAAAAAGAGCAGATCTGGAATAGGTGTTCGACAGCAACAGGTTTTGAATAATACTGAGGTAATCTTATTTTTTTTGGTATCGATAAGAATTGATCTGATTGTTACTGAGATAATTTAAGATACCTCGTACTCAATTAAATTGATTGGTGCACATGGATCGAATTAATTGTGGGTCGGTGAATCTTTAAATGGGTAGCTGATTTAATTGTCGATTGTATTAATGGGTCCTCGTACTGTGTTAATTTAATTGGGAATGGATCTGATTGGTGTATTGAATTTGTGGGTCTGCATTTTGTTAATGTCAGACGCAAGCCATTTTGAATTCGTGGGTCATTATTATAATATGAATATTGAATTCGTGTGTGGTGGAAGAATTGGTTTAATTGGGCGAGTATAATTTATGGTTTATGTTATGATGATTTGATTGGCTGAAACGTTTGGGGCTGAGACGTGATATATGTTGCTGCGTTTGAGTTTATTGTCATGGGTTTCGATCAGAATAATAATTATTTTATTGATGATATCATGTGGGACAGTATGGATGGTGGATTAATTCTGGTCTCATTCGATATTAATGCTGCTCAACATTATTAATTCTGGTTGGTATACTGTTAATTCTGGTTATTGTGATTAAGTCTGCCCGTTGGAAGTTGTTAAGTCTGCTCTCAGTAGTTAATTCTGGTCAGTAGTTAATTCTGGTCAGTAATTAATTCTGGTCCGTTAATTCTGGTCAGTAGTGGTTAAGTCTGCTCCTGGTGTTCGTTAATACTGCTGCGTTTTTGGTTAATGCTGCTGGGCAGCTTTGGATCGCGGACATAATGGTTTATTTTTATGGCTTGTTTTGGTGATTATTTGAAGAAGAAAAGCGAATATGGTTTATTTGATGTTGTAGTTGAGTTCCACAGGTGCGCGTTCTTATGTTTGTGTGTTATTGTGGTGACAAAGACTTGATGAATCTAGCAAAGTGTGTGATCTATTATTTAGGGTGCTTAATGCACACATTTGCTATCACTTTAAAGGAGTTACATTGTAGTGCTCAAGTGTCTCATATAGTTGAGGATTTATCAAGAGGTCCTGGTAGCCTACTTCTAGGGATAAGTTTGGAGTCACGTGGATAGTGCAAGATATAAGACGCAAGTTTGGGAAATTCAACTTCTTCATCAAGTTCGTTATGCTCGGTTTTCTTCATCAGTGATTATTCCATAAAGCCTACAGAGTTCATGATTCAAGAGATGGTTATTGGTTTTAGGGGAAGCTTGTTTGACCATCTACATGCACCACTTAAGGGGAAGCGTTTTATTTCAAGTTGCATGGAAGACCCCTATTCGATGATTACAAAAAAGGGAAGATGATTGGTTGCAGCTTATCGCGTGTGGTGACATGTTCAAGAATACCTCAAGGAAACTTTGAAGAGATAGTTTTGTAATATCAAATAGGAGAAGATTGTTGGGAAATATAATTTGATGATTACAAAACTATAGGGACTAAATGTTAAATTAATTAGCTTTCTATGTAAGCTAGGTTTTCTTGTGTAAACCCTATTTATAAAGGGTTAGGGCGGCAGTAATAGAATATAGAAAAATGTAGATCTCTCTAATGAGAGTCTAGCAGCAACGTGTGATTGTACACGTTTGTTAGTAGTAGTAGGTTTATTATTGAATAAAGAGACGTCTTGGTTGAATCTAGGGTTCTAAAAAAGCTAAAAACCCTTGGTTTCTCTCTCAACTAGGGGCGATTTTTCTGCCTCCCTAGCAGCCGCCATCTCTTCCCTTTTTCCGGCCAAACACAGCCTCTATAATCGCCTCTCTACCATCTTCTTGGTATGCAATCGATTGTTCAGACTTGTGTTTCAATCTAACAGGTGGTGGCTGCTAGGATCGAATTGTTATAACCCCCTCTAGGTTTTCCAGCCGCCACCCTCTATTCACATTCCGGCCAAAAAATAATTCCAAAAACGTCCTCTCTACCCTTGGATTCTTGTTCTTGGGTATGCAATACGTTCTTGTGGTTGTTTTGTATTGTAAAGAGGTGGCGGCTGGTGTGTTTTTGCGGACTTTTAAACCCTAATTCTAGGGTTTTTTATGTTCGGTTTGGATTCTGGTCGTTTAATCATTCCTTTGATTATTAGGTCGGTTTGCTTTCATCCTATATATCTGGTCGATTGTAGGATCCTCAAATCAATTACTCTTTCATCTTATTCGACCAGTGGTTTGTTTGGTGCTGCTGCTTTAACCTTTGATGCATTATCGAAACCCTTTTAGGGTTTTGGTAATATTGATTTGCAGTCATCGTCCCTTTATTTTACTGATCAGATATTTAAGGGTCGATTGGTGGATTGTAGTGTGCTTAACGCCTATAAAACCTTTCTTAGGTTTTTATTTGTGTCGATTGGAAGTAAACCTCGTTAAGGTTTTGATTAGCTGCACGTTAACCCGTTTAGGGTTAGTTTCTGTTTGTGTTTGTAAGTGGGTTTATGGGAGAGATGAAAGTATTGCTGGAGGTTGTTGCATCACTGTTGGATCCTGCTGCTATTGTTTATTATGCTGATCCGTGTTTGATGTGGGTTGGATGTTAGGGTTTTTATTAAACCTTATTTGTTATATTTATTCGTTCCTGCTGCTACTGATTTGAGTATGATGTGGATTGTTACTGGTCACTTTTTCATGTAGTAGCTGCTCGTTAATGGAGGTTAAGTTTGTAGGGTTCTTATTCAAAAACTCTATGGCTGGTTGTTATACCTTCGGTTTGCACTTTGATCTTATTTGCATTTGGCTGCTCAAAGGTATACAGAATCATGTCATAGTCCTTAAGCATGGTGTTGCTGGAAGTTGGGGTTTGTTAAACCCTATTATCGTCCTAAAACTAGTCCTTAAGCATTGTGTTGCTGTTGGATTGTGAGTTTTGGGTTGCTACGTTCTTTGGCAGATTCTAGCTTGGAACTCATGTGGAGCCACTTCTACGAGTGGTAACTGATGGTTAGGAGCTGCTATTGTGGATGTGCGTTGCTTTATACGTATTCGTTGGTGTCTTATTGGTGTTCAGTTTTGCATCTCAACATACACCTTTGGAGCGAGTTTGTGCTTGCTGCTCTATCCGTGGGCGACGCTGGAAGTTTGGACTACTATGATCAATTGAAGATTCAAGTATTTCTACTTGAAGTGCATTTATTTTTTATTCTTTTTGAAATCGTTGTAGTCTGATGTTTAGTTATAAGTGTGGTCTGTCACGCTTATATTGTAAGTTATAGGAATGTTGTTTCATTCCTATAGGAGAGTCTGTAAGTGTCCTAAGGGACTGAGGTGAGGGATATCACCCTCATCCTATTGTACCTCAACGTTTTTTTGGATAATGAATTTTGCCGGGGTGAATTAACCCTTTTACCCAAAAAAAAAAAAAAAAAGAGACGTCTTGGTTAAAATAAATTACCACCTTGTTAAGCATCATTGTTCTTGTTAATTCCACAGTATGTTATCAATGATGTTTGTAAAACACATCCTAGATGGGGTAAAAGATTCTTCAACAATCCTTAATAGTGAATATTTACATTTTTAGTCCCTGTACTTTGTTAAAATGACTTTTTTGGCACAATTATCAAATGTGGTCTTTTATTATCAATATTTCCCAAATATTCATTTCTGGTCCTTATATTTATCAAAGTAATCATTTGTATTCAAGTTTTGTGAAATTACAAGTTTAGTCCTTTAACTTTGTATAATATACATTTTTAGCTAATAAATTATAAAAATGACATTTTAATACCCTTGGTTTATAAATATTCCATTTCTAACTTTATTTTACCAAAATGACAGTTTTGGTACTCCTTTTTGAATATTTACATACTTAGTCCTTATACTTTCAAAAATTACACTTTTAGTCCTTATGAAATAAATGTTTAACCTTTTAGTATTCATAATATCCAAATAGTCAATAAATGCCCTCAATGTTCTGAATATACTGTTTTAACACCTAATTTCCAGGTTTGACAGTTTTAGCCCTTGTAGTTTATATAATTTGCAAAACTATTCCTTTTTGAATAAAATGTTCATTTTAAGTCAAAATACTTCCAAATTTACATATTTGACTCAAAATCATCTTTATTATCAGTTTGTAACCTCAAGTTTCTGATTTGGCAGTTTGAAACCTTATTTTGCAAAGTTGGCAGTTTTAGTCATTATAGTTTATAAAATTTGCATTTTTGGTCCAAAATACATGTTTAGCTTATGATTTCATTCCTATTAGCTTATTATACTTCCAGTAACTTAGAAGAGCTTTAGTGAGCTTATTTAACAGCTTATAGGAGCTTAAAACTTAATTTAGTGTTAAATGGGCCTTAAGTGAACTGTTAGGGCCCAATGATACGTGTGTGGGTCCACTGGACTCCAAACTAATTGGGCTTGTGTGTGGGCTTATATTGGGCCATTTTCAAGTGAGGGGGTGGCTATTGGGCTGTGGAACAACCCATAGCTTAATTCAGTTTAGTGAGCTCAAAGCCCATTTAAGGTGTTAACTGTGTTTGTGTTACGGGGTGATTAGCTCAAGCTTTAAGCTTGTTTAAGTGAGCAAATGAGCTTGTGAGGGTGTAATATAAGTGTAGCCTGTTTGTTTTGTGTATAAAGAATCATGTTAAGCAATTTAAGTAATAGAGTATTCGTATAAAAATACGAGTTTGTGAGCCTTTTCTCGTGACCAAAACTGTGGTGTGTTGAGTGAATATAACTTAACAGTTTTTATGCGTGTCCCATATAACTTTAGATACGTGTGATAAAGTGTGACTATATGTTGAGTTAAGTATAAGTAAAGTTCATATATCCATTTTTAGCTATAGTGAGAATTGAGTGAGTGAGTTTGTGAGCTTTTGGCTTAACGAGACAAGGGTGAGATTTGGTGAAAGCTTAAGTACCTGATACGATATAGAAAATGATAGAAATGATCAAAAATAAATAAGTAGAAATGATAAAAAATAACTAAGTGTTGAGAAGTGACTTACAACACCTAAATAGGTGGGTCATTTGAGGACTGTGGGATCAAGGGGAGGATAAGGGAAGCTTGTGACTTGATTCTTGGTACTTCAAGGTCTTGTGTGATGCTCTTGGTGTGCTTGAACGCGTTTGGTATCACCTAGAACTTCCTGTGCTTCTTCTCGGCATAGGTCAGTGAGCAAGAGGGTGTTTGTGTGAGTTTTTGAGTTATACGTTGTAAGATCCCACGAAAATCTATATTGATAATCCTTGTTAATTAATAATAACCTCGAGTTGCCGTTTAACAAAACCCATTTTTACGGGGAAATTTAAAATTTTCTTGATATCTTGTATTCACCACAACACAACACCGCAACAATTAACGAATAACGACGCTAGCACTCGACATGTATTTTGAAACGTAATCATTACGTGAATCATCCTTTACACTAATTAGTACCAATAGAAAATTTCACTAGAAACACATTATCCACAACTCATCATGTTACAACACTAATGTTAAACTACACTAACTATATATAACTACACAAAAATTTACTCTTAACCTATTTCACTTCTCCCACTAAACAATCAGGCTGCCTATCTCCTTAAGTCCATTAACACCACACGGCCCAACTTCCAAAAAAACCCAAATTCCTATATCAATTCATGCATAATTCGACTAACCTACACTCTCCAAAATGGCTTGAGTTCTTCCGAATACTAAACGCGACCCTTGAATATTTTTACACCTCCTCGATCACGACCCACTAAACTTTGCATGTGCCAAATTCCAGGACTTGAAGTCGAACATTGATAAGATTTATAAAACTCATTCGTTTGTCCCATCTCAACCCAACACGACATACTTAAATCATCGAAACACAACCAAAATAAAACCCGATTGTTTCCACGACTCATTTATACTAATTTTAACATATTAGAATGTTGAGAAAGTGGTTGGGACAACAGTAGGTAAGTTAAACTTGCTAGTTCCAAATCTTGAAGCACCATAATGCACAAAACATGTGCATACACGCTACCAAAGCAAAAGATAAGAATTCCATGTTACTTCACCTATCAAGTGTCTTCTTTTGTCGGTAAAACTAGCCTAGGTGTCCCATAAACTACAGTAGCCCTCAATCATTGAGGATGGAGTCTTAGTCAACAAAAACGTGTGACTCCTCTCTATAAAATCTCACCCTTCTAATACCTACCTTTCACTCCTTCTACTCTCACAGTACACATTACAAAACCAGAAATGTATATTACACTTTAGAAAAGCAAATCTAGTAAGAACTAAAACCTTACAAACATGCATTAAGCTCGCTAGAACCTACTGCCTACTTTCTCCTTGTGTATTATTCGAACATTACAACCCTCTCACCACCTTTCACCCTCATCTTTATTACACATCCTCAAACCTTGTTGCATCGTTTAGAAAGACCCCACGAAGTTAGAAGACCAAAGCTTAAGCGGGTTACAAATATACACGCGTGTAAGTTGTGCAACGAAGTGGGTTGCTTCCCTTGTGCTTCGTTCATCCTCTTCAGACTCTCACCACCTTTTAAAAGGTGTAGTAAGTGCCTAACCCTTCTCAAGTTTCGTATGTTTGCACTCCACATCTCACGAACACAACCCACACATGCATGCACATGTTAGTTTCCTTATATTCGAAAAATATCATTTTTTTTCTATGTTACTAATACGTGCATTACAACTTACAAACCCACGAGGGTGACAACTCCACTGAGGAAGAATTAGAACCACACTCACACTTTACTAGTACACATTTAATATAGCAAGCCATGCATCATTTTGTTCTTTCTTTTCATTCGAACGTATCCCACCTTCATGTTTTAAAAACGTAATAACATACTTAGAAACATATAAAGAATTACAAACCAACTCTACTGTGATGGTTTAAACACCACAACTCGCACATCATTTTCATGTTTAAGATATGTTCACATGCATGCATCATTTTTACTCGAACGTATGAAAACCTTACATCACACGCTATAAATAGAACTGGGAAAACTAAAATATGCTAAATGTTTTTATACGCACACAAACAGTTTCAAGTAGCCTTCGAACTGACTTCGTACCTCACAATATAATTTAATAACCCTGCCTCTCTTTACACGACCTATTACACGAAGTAACAAACTATATTTTTCGTTTAAACACCTTGTAAAAATAAGCGGGTTACAACCCTTTAAAACGACCCAAGTAAAATGCTAAACATTCTATGTCACATGCTGAAAAACAATTAGGAAATGTTGCGTACATAAACAGTCCCATGTCACCTTTAAAGAAGACATCATAACTCGACTATTGAGCTAGCAACCACATCTTATTTTTACCCGACCAGTTAAACCACATGACTAACTATTATTTTTATGAAGACAACTTGTAGCAAGACTCAAGTCACGACCTTAAAAAGCAGCCAAGATTAGTCGTAGAAACATTAGAATTTCTTTGCAGAAAATACAATCCAACAATTATTTTCGAAAATGGACTTAGACAAGCCCAATAAGATTTTGCGTGTAACCGGTCCGGTAGGCCCAGAAAATATATTTTCAGAATCACAAAAATAATCCAAGAACAGGCCCAAAGCAAATTTACATGCCCTCGCCTCTAAAATATTAAATGGGCTTTAAGTTAAATTCGTGTACGGCCCATTTATACAAAAATAAGCTCTTTTCTGAAGTAAGCACTTGAAATAAGTTAAAATGAACTTAATAAAGTTATAGAAATTTTCAGAATATTTTTCCCGTCATTTTTATGCAAAAAGGACTAGAAATGTAACGCGATCTAACTAGAGGGACCAAAACTGCCAAACTATGAAACTTATGGACTGAAGCTGTGAAAACAGTTGACAAAGGACTTAAATTGACATACCATTGAACTCCAAGCCTTATGTGGACATATGGACCAATTTTGGACTATTATGGACTTTGGACTTAACCAAGGACTAACGACGTAACGCAACCACAGTTAGACTAAGAAGGATAAGATCTGAAAAGAACAAGGACCTATTTAATTTCACTTGACATTCTTAGTTTATTTTTCATTTTGCACCCTTCATTACATATGCATGTTTCATTTTAAGTTATGCATTATTTAAGGTTTCGTTAGTAGAAATATTAGCGACTTCACTTGCATATTATTTCAGCATATCTTGAGAAAATAATATTTTGGGTCAATCGATATAAGAATCAAGATAATATTATAGATATAGTATATTTTTAACTTGAGGCATTTTAAACATATCACACACTCACCTCACCGATCAAATCGTTATACGATTTATCCTTTCCACATTCGTTATTAGTAGAAAGTTAGACTCTTAGACTTCGCTTATATTCAGGTCTTGTATTGAAGAAGTTTTCGTGATCGTTTACTTGGTCTTATAATTTCGTCTTGTCAGATACGCTCCAGGTGAGTCGTGGCCCCTACTTTTAACTCTTGTTTTAATAACTCTTTTGGGGGAGATACATGCTTTAACTGTTTTAAGTTACTTATATAAAACTCTCATGATTTACTCAAAATCATCCACTATGCTTTACATGTTGAATCATACTTGAAAGGGAATACATGCTCATTATATGTGCAAATTGTCTGTTTAGCTTAAACACGGAACTTGGAAGATAACATTTTTAAGCTACTTGATGTAACATGATACTGAGGCTTATTGTATGCATTCATGTGACAAATGAATGTACTGTTACTTTATTATGATATTTCTACATTTCACTAGAAATAATTGCCAAAACTAAAATTACGCATAATTCATGCACCCTGAAACCTATATTGCCTAAGTTTACTTTATTGCCATAAAGTCCCTCGATCATGAGCCATTAATCACTGCGGTGAGCGCGAATATAGTGAACAGCTTCGAAACCTGTTAAAGGCTGACGACCTATCCCCTAAATACTTTGACGGAATGCCTTATGGTTAGTCGTATTTAGCAGTGATGCACTATATTTGAGAAAAATAGGAATTGGCAAATCACCTATTAACTTGAGGGCCATAAATCACCCATCAGGTAACCCTGGTGGGACACCCAATTGTTAACGTTTTGCGTGTCATGAGGCTTAGGGCAATATAACTTTATGAATATATGAATGTTTCATATATATCCTAGGATACAGCTGTATTTAGAAGACCACCACTTTACACTGATAGATTTCAGACTCTAAATTACTATTCCCAATATGTGATATGATTTTGAATCCTGTACTTGAATTTTAACTGTTATCATATGTGACTTAAATGAGAATTCTACAAAAGACAACCCAAAATGCTTGGTATATCGTTACATTTAAAAGCTGATTCAACAGTCTATATCGAGCGTATAACAACGTAGCTCATCTGCATTTACAACCTGAAACTTATGATTTTGGAGATCATACATGATTTACTTGTGAATTTTTATACAACACAACTTATTAATTATTTCATGAAAGATTATTATTTACTTCGACAATCACTATACACTTTTCGAAGAAAGTTATTTTCTACAAACTCCACGAACTCACCAACCATTGTGTTGACGTTTTAAGCATGTTTATCTCAGGTAATTAACGGAGCAGGACAAGACACGGAGCGGGCATCTTATACTCTGATAAATAAACTGGTGTAAAATCAAATATGTCATTCTTTCCAAATTATCACATTTTCTCATGGGATTTTCAAATCGAATGATTCACTTTTGTATCAAAAATATTCTTTTGAATGACATATAATTTTTGAAGCGCCCCTTTCCGGGCCGTTTTCTGAAATTTAAACCTCGATCCTCACCGTAACACCCTAATTACTTTTCCGCTGCCACAAACCAAAATTAGGGGTGTTACAGATTGGTATCAGAGCCTATGGTTATAGAGAACCAAATGTTTTCAAACATCGAACTATAACCACATTTGCAAAATAAATGATTTTACACCTTATCACCTTATGCCTTCCGTGTCTGCAGACTGTCATGCTCAATACATTACTTACTAAGATTGTTTTGTAATAATCTTTACATGCTTGATGTATACTCTTCACACGTTACACACTGCATTAATCCACACTCAACGTTACTTCTTGAACGTATAAATACTCATAATTATTATTTTCGATTGCTACAGTAACATGTCTTCCCTACCAGTTGACATCGCTAAGACTACCTCTCCTACTACCCATGTATCACCTAGCTATCATATTACACCAAATACTGAAGATCCTTATGTATAAATGTTACAACCTCAACCTGACATAGAACTTACTCAGAAATCATCTTCGTCATCACCTACTCACTCACCTCCACGCCAGAAACTTAGGAGAGCAACTGAATCCTATTCAGATCCGATTGGTGGTCAACCAACATTTGAAATTGGACAAAGTTCACGTCAAGAAATGACCTGGGAAAATATCAACCTAAATTCTCCCTTACCTAATACCTCAGATTTCTCCATGCCAGATGCCCCAAACAATGTATCCTCACCCAAATCTCCTGACTACGATATAGACACCCGTGACCCCATATGGATTCACCTTCACCAACACACCAGCATACTAAACGCTCACTCTAAACAGCTAAAAAAGTTACAACCATTACGATTCGAATGGTATGACCGTAACATTGATACCCTGTTCAAGAGGACAGATGCTGAGAGACGAGAAGTGTTTGGTTTAGGAGTGAATATTGGTAACATGAAAGACAATTACGAACAAGAACTTAGAAACTTGGATGCCAGAACCCGCTGTTTAGGTAGAGGCCATACTCAAACCCACATTAGGATTGAAGACATTGAAAGAGCATTATGGTTAGCTAGAGACGCAGCAAGAACCCAAAGCCAAAAGATTGCAGCCTTGGAAAACATGTTAGCTAATCAAATGAATGCATGCCAAGAACGTTTCTCGGCCATGGAAGCTGCACAACTGGATCTTGAGGCAGAAGTTAGACGTCTACGTCAGAGACGTAACTGATCTTAAGTATCGTTGTTGTACTAAATAAACCAAATAGTTTTGGTTAGTAGTTCATGTAGTTCCAATAATTCTGTAACTTTCAGAGCTTGTAATCGACTTTTAATGTATAATAGCTATCCTTTCGTTATACTTTTCTGTTGTAAACAAATTCCTCTCACCAAACCTTATTATGATACGGTAAGTGCAAAGAGCCATGCAAAACCTCACCATTCATTACTCTTTTAGGTAAACAAATAACCCACGTAAATCAATGAGACATTAATAAAAGACCTTGTGTTGGTTGTTTTGCAAAAATCGACCAGACAAGTTATTAGAGTTATGTCAATTTTGATGAATGTATTCATTTTACTATAACATTGTTGGTGATTGTACATCAAATATACCTCGACTAAGCAATAAATCATAGAATACCAAGAACAAATATTAAAAAGAAAGTTTGATGAATGAAGAGAAAGTTGTTGAACTTCAACTTTTGTAAAAGAATCCGTTTGCTCCTTAGCAATCCCATATCAATAGATAATTATTATTTTACGATGCTACCCAGACACATCGTATTTCTATAATCCTCAGTTGAATTGATTTTGTATTAATATCACATTGTTAGCACTAATATGCAAATACATTGTTATTTGGATTATTCTAACAATGAAGTGAATACTAAAACTGCGTTTCATGTAATGCTCATAGGAAATGGACAGCATGAACCGCATAGTACCTACAACAACCATGACCCCTAAAACCATCGAGAAACTGGTAAACAATATCGTTGCAGCAGTACTCGAAGTGACCACAACAGTCCATCCGAGTAACAATGATATGACGAGAAAAGAAAGGAAGAAGCCTATACCTTGTAAGCATAACCATGAAAGTTTCATGGGATGTAGGCCAGTTTGCCCAAAGAATTCAAGGAAAATAGCTAAACCTATCCGCACGTGTGCTCAAAGAATTAGGCAAGATATTGCACTTAAGAAAAATAACCAAAAACGAAGACATGAGAAGAAAAGATCCTTTAACCTTAACGAATGTGAGTTTCACAATGATGTTTGCATCCGCAATCATCTACAAGACCGCATTGACTATCTTCGCCAGCAAAGGCTCAACCCAGAAACTGAAAGAAACTACATCATCACCCCTACCAACAGAGACAACTACCGTGGAAATAAACCTCTGTGCCTAAGATGTAAGTTGCATCACACCGGGCATTGCATTGCTATATGCGGGAGATGCCGGAAAACAGGCCACAAGACAAGTGATTGCAAGGTTATGGAAGGAAATGAACAACCATTATCCATAAAATGCCATGGATGCGGTAAAGTAGGCCATTACAAGAGTCATTGCCCAAACTACAAAGCCCATTGGGAGCCCAAGAACTGTGCAAGGGATTAAGAACTCGTCGAAGACTCTCAACCGTATCGAAGAATGACCCCTAGGTTAAGCAGATGAATGGATTCCTGCTGTAAAATAAATAAACTCTAAACTAGGATTATCTAAGTTGTATTTCCAATTGTATTTACCTTAGGTATGATGGATGTAACCTAAGTGTAATAGTTATCTTTCTATCGTGTGAAAAATCTATCTTGTAATATTTCCATGATAATAAAAATCTACGTCTATTTCCATTCCCATTACACCTCCTTACTCATAATCGTTATGTAACAATACACTAATAGTACCTCAAGGATTTAATTAATTTTATTGTGATCAAACTATAAATTGTTACCACATTGTAAGAAATCTCACCCAAAACCTAAGTTTATATCCAGAATGTCCAAATGCCATCTTAGAAATTTCTGACTTATCCTAGAAGAATGAACAAAAACTTTATATTTTTCTTATCAAAGGATATCTGACTTTGTGACAAATCATTTTAACTGAACCATATAAAACTCTTTGAAGAAACATAAATACTGAACCAAGAGTTACATCATTTGGTCCTCAATTATACATAGCCTAGCTAACTATGTATAATTTAGGAAGAATCATGTTATAAATGGAACAGTTATCTTTTCGAAGCTTTTAATAACAATTTTCATTCCAAAAACAAAATCTTGAGACAAAATAATTTGTTCATAAACTTTACTTTTGGCCAACCCCAGTCAGACCTACCCTCGTTACCCATTATTCTCTCATACGGAGTCGAGAAAAATACAAATATAGAAACTTTAAAAATTCACAACAATATGTGGAAAACACAAATAACACAAATTTTATTAGAACCCATGGAAATTAATACATAGCAAAATGATTAACATCGGAAGTGCTAATAGTACAATAAACACGATACAAGGCATAGAATCTTCAATAGGTTGGCCGCCATATAAACAAAAACCACCACCAACTCAACAATAGCAAGAGCCACCATAGGATGAAGTACCTTGATTATTCTGAAGACACACAAAAGCGAACCGTTAAACACAACAACTAAACATAAACATAAATGAGAATTTATTCCACATTACATCGACACACAACTAAGATACATTCAAAACACACTGGCTCGAGACCCTCATCCCAAAAACTTATTCACGTAAATCGCTAAGATTGTGAGGGGAACGATGAACACCAGAGATGCGATAAAGTAGTCGGCGTTTTCATCAGGGAAGAAGGCCAGATACATGGCAACAAGAGCAATGTATACGAAGGCAACAATAATGGCGATCGGTGGCATATTTTCGGGGAAGAAGTCGAACGAAGGAGATGAAGTTTGAGTGGGAGGGATAATTGAAAAGGTGAAAAGGGAATAAAGTGGAGGAAAAAGGGGAAAGTTAAATAGGGAATGTAGGTGGAGAAAGTACCCGTTATTTTACTATTCACTATCATTAAATTTCAAACCGCTACCATTAAAAATCCACTAGTCTCGACCGTTAGAACACTAGACACTGAGTGTTAAATACTTTCTACTCTCGACCGTTATTTTCACTATTCGTAGTCTATGAATTCAATTATTGACCAAACATTCGAATTTAATTCGTCTGGCACGAATAAATCTAGTTGGAATCTCGCTTATTTGATATTCAAATAAGAAATATCTCGACAACACCTTCCATAAACTCTCACCTCAGTACACCACACTTTTCAATACTTATCACGGACTGAACTTCGGGACGAAGTTCAAAATTTAGGGGTAGATACTGTAAGATCCCACGAAAATCTATATTGATAATCCTTGTTAATTAATAATAACCTCGAGTTGCCGTTTAACAAAACCCATTTTTACGGGGAAATTTAAAATTTTTCTCGATATCTTATATTCACCACAACACAACACCGCAACAATTAACGGATAACGACGCTAGCTCTCGACATGTATTTTGAAACGTAATCATTACGTGAATCATCCTTTACACTAATTAGTACCAATAGAAAATTTCACTAGAAACACATTATCCACAACTCATCATGTTACAACACTAATGTTAAACTACACTAACTATATATAACTACACAAAAATTTACTCTAAACCTATTTCACTTCTCCCACTAAACAATCAGGCTGCCTATCTCCTTAAGTCCATTAACACCACACGGCCCAACTTCCAAAAAACCCAAATTCCTATATCAATTCATGCATAATTCGACTAACCTACACTCTCCAAAATGGCTTGAGTTCTTCCGAATACTAAACGCGACCCTTGAATAATTTTACACCTCCTCGATCACGACCCACTAAACTTTGCATGTGCCAAATTCCAGGACTTGAAGTCGAACATTGATAAGATTTATAAAACTCATTCGTTTGTCCCATCTCAACCCAACACGACATACTTAAATCATCGAAACACAACCAAAATAAAACCCGATTGTTTCCACGACTCATTTATACTAATTTTAACATATTAGAATGTTGAGAAAGTGGTTGGGACAACAGTAGGTAAGTTAAACTTGCTAGTTCCAAATCTTGAAGCACCATAATGCACAAAACATGTGCATACACGCTACCAAAGCAAAAGATAAGAATTCCATGTTACTTCACCTATCAAGTGTCTTCTTTTGTCGGTAAAAACTAGCCTAGGTGTCCCATAAACTACAGTAGCCCTCAATCATTGAGGATGGAGTCTTAGTCAACAAAAACGTGTGACTCCTCTCTATAAAATCTCACCCTTCTAATACCTACCTTTCACTCCTTCTACTCTCACAGTACACATTACAAAACCAGAAATGTATATTACACTTTAGAAAAGCAAATCTAGTAAGAACTAAAACCTTACAAACATGCATTAAGCTCGCTAGAACCTACTGCCTACTTTCTCCTTGTGTATTATTCGAACATTACAACCCTCTCACCACCTTTCACCCTCATCTTTATTACACATCCTCAAACCTTGTTGCATCGTTTAGAAAGACCCCACGAAGTTAGAAGACCAAAGCTTAAGCGGGTTACAAATATACACGCGTGTAAGTTGTGCAACGAAGTGGGTTGCTTCCCTTGTGCTTCGTTCATCCTCTTCAGACTCTCACCACCTTTTAAAAGGTGTAGTAAGTGCCTAACCCTTCTCAAGTTTCGTATGTTTGCACTCCACATCTCACGAACACAACCCACACATGCATGCACATGTTAGTTTCCTTATATTCGAAACATATCATTTTTTTCTATGTTACTAATACGTGCATTACAACTTACAAACCCACGAGGGTGACAACTCCACTGAGGAAGAATTAGAACCACACTCACACTTTACTAGTACACATTTAATATAGCAAGCCATGCATCATTTTGTTCTTTCTTTTCATTCGAACGTATCCCACCTTCATGTTTTAAAAACGTAATAACATACTTAGAAACATATAAAGAATTACAAACCAACTCCACTGTGATGGTTTAAACACCACAACTCGCACATCATTTTCATGTTTAAGATATGTTCACATGCATGCATCATTTTTACTCGAACGTATGAAAACCTTACATCACACGCTATAAATAGAACTGGGAAAACTAAAATATGCTAAATGTTTTTATACGCACACAAACAATCTCAAGTAGCCTTCGAACTGACTTCGTACCTCACAATATAATTTAATAACCCTGCCTCTCTTTACACGACCTATTACACGAAGTAACAAACTATATTTTTCGTTTAGACACCTTGTAAAAATAAGCGGGTTACAACCCTTTAAAACGACCCAAGTAAAATGCTAAACATTCTATGTCACATGCTGAAAAACAATTAGGAAATGTTGTGTACATAAACAGTCCCATGTCACCTTAAAGAAGACATCATAACTCGACTATTGAGCTAGCAACCACATCTTATTTTTACCCGACCAGTTAAACCACATGACTAACTATTATTTTCATGAAGACAACTTGTAGCAAGACTCAAGTCACGACCTTAAAAAGCAGCCAAGATTAGTCGCAGAAACATTAGAATTTCTTTTCAGAAAATACAAACCAACAATTATTTTCGAAAATGGACTTAGACAAGCCCTATAAGATTTTGCGTGTAACCAGTCCAGTAGGCCCAAAAAATATATTTTCAGAATCACAAAAATAATCCAAGAACAGGCCCAAAGCAAATTTACATGCCCTAGCCTCTAAAATATTAAATGGGCTTTAAGTTAAATTCGTGTACGGCCCATTTATACAAAAATAAGCTCTTTTCTGAAGTTAGCACTTGAAATAAGTTAAAATGAACTTAATAAAGTTATAGAAATTTTCAGAATATTTTTCCCGTCATTTTTATGCAAAAAGGACTAGAAATGTAACGCGATCTAACTAGAGAGACCAAAACTGCCAAACTATGAAACTTATGGACTGAAGCTGTGAAAACAGTTGACAAAGGACTTAAATTGACATACCATTGAACTCCAAACCTTATGTGGACATATGGACCAATTTTGGACTATTATGGACTTTGGACTTAACCGAGGACTAACGACGTAACGCAACCACAGTTAGACTAAGAAGGATAAGATCTGAAAAGAACAAGGACCTATTTAATTTCACTTGACATTCTTAGTTTATTTTTCATTTTGCACCCTTCATTACATATGCATGTTTCATTTTAAGTTATGCATTATTTAAGGTTTCGTTAGTAGAAATATTAGCGACTTCACTTGCATATTATTTCAGCATATCTTGAGAAAATAATATTTTGGGTCAATCGATATAAGAATCAAGATAATATTATAGATATAGTATATTTTTAACTTGAGGCATTTTAAACATATCACACACTCACCTCACCGATCAAATCGTTATACGATTTATCCTTTCCACATTCGTTATTAGTAGAAAGTTAGACTCTTAGACTTCGCTTATATTCAGGTCTTGTATTGAAGAAGTTTTCGTGATCGTTTACTTGGTCTTATAATTTCGTCTTGTCAGATACGCTCCAGGTGAGTCGTGGCCCCTACTTTTAACTCTTGTTTTAATAACTCTTTTGGGGGAGATACATGCTTTAACTGTTTTAAGTTACTTATATAAAACTCTCATGATTTACTCAAAATCATCCACTATGCTTTACATGTTGAATCATAATTGAAAGGGAATACATGCTCATTATATGTGCAAATTGTCTGTTTAGCTTAAACACGGAACTTGGAAGATAACATTTTTAAGCTACTTGATGTAACATGATACTGAGGCTTATTGTATGCATTCATGTGACAAATGAATGTACTGTTACTTTATTATGATATTTCTACATTTCACTAGAAATAATTGCCAAGACTAAAATTACGCATAATTCATGCACCCTGAAACCTATATTGCCTAAGTTTACTTTATTGCCATAAAGTCCCTCGATCATGAGCCATTAATCACTGCGGTGAGCGCGAATATAGTGAACAGCTTCGAAACCTGTTAAAGGCTGACGACCTATCCCCTAAATACTTTGACGGAATGCCTTATGGTTAGTCGTATTTAGCAGTGATGCACTATATTTGAGAAAAATAGGAATTGGCAAATCACCTATTAACTTGAGGGCCATAAATCACCCATCAGGTAACCCTGGTGGGACACCCAATTGTTAACGTTTTGCGTGTCATGAGGCTTAGGGCAATATAACTTTATGAATATATGAATGTTTCATATATATCCTAGGATACAGCTGTATTTAGAAGACCACCACTTTACACTGATAGATTTCAGACTCTAAATTACTATTCCCACTATGTGATATGATTTTGAATCCTGTACTTGAATTTTAACTGTTATCATATGTGACTTAAATGAGAATTCTACAAAAGACAACCCAAAATGCTTGGTATATCGTTACATTTAAAAGCTGATTCAACAGTCTATATCGAGCGTATAACAACGTAGCTCATCTGCATTTACAACCTGAAACTTATGATTTTGGAGATCATACATGATTTACTTGTGAATTTTTATACAACACAACTTATTAATTATTTCATGAAAGATTATTATTTACTTCGACAATCACTATACACTTTTCGAAGAAAGTTATTTTCTACAAACTCCACGAACTCACCAACCATTGTGTTGACGTTTCAATCATGTTTATCTCAGGTAATTAACGGAGCAGGACAAGACACGGAGCGGGCATCTTATACTCTGATAAATAAACTGGTGTAAAATAAAATATGTCATTCTTTCCAAATTATCACATTTTCTCATGGGATTTTCAAATCGAATGATTCACTTTTGTATCAAAAATATTCTTTTGAATGACATATAATTTTTAAAGCGCCCCTTTCCGGGCCGTTTTCTGAAATTTAAACCTCGATCCTCACCGTAACACCCTAATTACTTTTCCGCTGCCACAAACCAAAATTAGGGGGTGTTACATACGTGAATGTGTATGTATGCATGGGGATTATTAAACGAGATAGGGGCAAGTTGGGAGGACAAAGAGAATATTGGAAGAGATTGGATAAGGGACTAGGTTTCTAGGGCACTTGAGGACTTAGCAAGTAGCATAAACAAGTGTATGAAGGTTCATGTGGTTCGGTTTGTGTAAGTGACGAGGCTTAGGCCTTCTAGAAGTTGATTTAATTTCGTGTACATGTATTCTAAGGCAAGCAACGAGGTATCATGGGTAGTGTAGCTGTGGTGTGAGCAAGTGTGGTGTTTAGAAAAGATTACAAGGCTCAAAATGACTTGATACGTGATCAAAAACATAACTAGGTGATCGAATGAGGTTGCTTGGGGGTCTTGGGGAACTGGTGGAGGGTCTATCACACTTAAGTATGTATTTGAGTGAGTTTGGAACACGATAGAGCTAGTAAGAACTCGTATAGGTTATTTTGACAAAATGTGGTTACATTTGTGACACGAACGATCTCACTAAGCTTTGTGATTTGTTTACTGTTCATTCATGTGTATTATTTAAATTTAGTTGTTGATCTCGATTCTTTGGAATGTGAGGATTCGAGTGATGTAATTTATTATATATGTTGTTCGTATAGATTTCAAATAAATCGTCCAAAGTGATCGTGTATTAGCATGTATATCGTATAATTAGTTTGTGTTTGGATTGGACTTAAACGTTGGGCTAATGAACAGTGGCCCATGAGTTTTGATATTAAGGATCCGTTTGGTGTTATTTGGGTGTAGGTGTTGGGCTAATGTGTTAGCAAGGCCCAATGGGTGTAAGTTAGCTTAAATTGGTAGTGTGGGGCCCATTGTGAGAAAAGTGGGACCCAAAGGTGTGATTTGTGAGTGTGTTATGGTGTGTGGGTGATCACAACTATTCCAGGGTTGATTTGTACACAATTGTGAATATTGTGGTACGCGTGTGAGCTCATTTCCATAAAGGTGTGAATCACATAACATATACTGATTCCTAGTTGCATAGTGTAAACAAAAGTTTTAAAATTTGCCTAAAAATGGGGTGTGTGCACAGTAATACATAATTAACCTGTTATTAGTATTTATTAATAACTGGGGATTTTTACAGGATATTACAGTTCCTACCCGTCATTCAAATTCCATCCCGAAATTTAAGTTTATGGTGGTGGTGAGTGTTGTCTACGGGAATAAGTGTGGGTACTTGGCGCGAATTTGGTCCTCACGTTCCCAAGTATACTCGGGTCCTCTCTTAGAGTTCCATCGAACCTTGACAATGGGGATACGGCTTTGCTTTAACTGCTTCACTTCTCTATCCATAATTTCTACTGGTTCTTCAGTGAACGTGAGTTTGTCATCGAGTTGGATCTCTTTCAGTGGAATCACGAGAGATTCGTCGGATAAGCACTTCTTTAAGTTTGACACGTGAAACACATTGTGTACTCGACTGAGCTCTTCCGGAAGCTCGAGTTTGTAAGCCACAGGACCAATCCATTCCAGGATTTTGAATGGTCCAATGTATCGGGGGTTTAGCTTGCCGCTTTCCAAAGCGTACTGTCCCTTTCCAGGGAGATACTTTCAACATGACTCTGTCTCCTACCTGAAATTCCATCGGCTTTCGCCTCACGTCAGCATAGCTCTTCTGCCTATCTCTGGCAGCTTGCAGACGTTGTCTGATCTTAACGATCTTCTCAGTTGTTTCAAGGATCATCTCAGGTCCGGTGATTTGTGCTTCTCCCACTTCGGCCCAGCAAACAGGGGATCTGCACTTTCGACCATAAAGGGCTTCAAACGGTGCTGCCTTAATACTGGCATGATAACTGTTGTTATACGAAAACTCTGCCAATGGCAAGTGTTTATCCCAGCCTTTACCAAAGTCAATCACATATGCCCGAAGCATATCTTCCAGTGTTTGTATCGTTCTTTCACTCTGCCCATCGGTCTGTGGGTGGTATGCGGTGCTCATATCTAGACGAGTGCCTAAAACTTTTTGCAACGACTGCCAAAATTTTGAGGTGAATCGACTATCTCTATCAGAGATAATTGAGATGGGTACCCCGTGTCAGGTGACTATTTCTTTTAGGTATAACTGTGCGAGTGTGCTTACTTCATCAGTTTCTCGAATGGGTAGAAAGTGAGCAGATTTTGTGAGTCGGTCGACTATGACCCGTATGGTGTCTAGGCCAGTGGATGTCTTCGGGAGTTTGGTGATAAAGTCCATTGTGATTCGTTCCCATTTCCATACAAGTATCAGGTTTTCTGAAGATTTTTTAGTTGAGGAAATGAAGGTTTTGGAGGAAGCTAATGGAATCAGGTTGCCAAATTTCCTTCCTCACTCAGTGTTCCTAAGCTTGCTCCAAAGAAAAGTGAACACCATATCTGATATGCCTGCTAGCTTTGTAAACAAAGTTTGGAGTTATCTTGAAAATGTGTGTCTAAGAGTACTTATTGATCGTTGTGATAATTACCCTCAGTTGCTTCCGTCCATGAGGAAAGCAACTTTACACGTGATGCGGGAAAAGAAGGTTCAGTTTGAGGAACGAGTTGTTGAAATGATAGAGATGGAGAAGATCACCGATTACACTTGTGATCATGAATTTATCACATCATATAACAAGTTAATGGGAAACCGTAGCTATTTTTCAGCATTGAAGATCAATGACTATTCTACAATAACTATAGAAGGTTATGGCATTATTAATATTGGGCATCTGAAGGGTGTTGCAGCTAACACAAGGGATCAAGCTTTTGATTTGAAAATGAGGATGACAACTTATTGGAAAATTGTTTTGAAACGATTGGTGGACTGGGTAGCACTTCAGCTACGGTTTCTGATCATACAAAAAGTGGTGAACAAAGAAATCGAGATGGAAATGCATGAGGTGATTGTGCGTGGTGGTGGTATAGAAAAAATGCTGGTTGAACCTCCCTCTGTGGCAATAAAGAGGGAGGAGCTGCAAAGAAGCATTGGTTTGCTGAAGGCTTCTAAAGATGTCATCGAACAAGTCATGGATGGTCACAACTGATTAGAGTTCCGTTAATGGGATAAAAGCATTTTAGTTGGATCTTTTACTCTACTAGCTTAAGTAATGGATGCTTAAATTTGGACTTCCTTTGTGTTTTTGGTTAATTATTGTACTTGTTTTGTGTTTGAACTATGAATGGTACCTTTAATATTTTAAGCATATTCAGTTCTTTGTTGTTGATATTGGAACAATGTTTTTGTTTCGATGATACGACGGATTTGTAGCTTTTCTTCCCTCTTATAACTCAATGTGTGTTGCTGATATAAAAGTAAGAATGTGTGTTTTTCTTCCCTATTACTGTATCTACTAGTTTAACGATTTGATATTTTACTAGCCATTTTTAAAACTTTTGGAAGGTTTGACCTCTAACCCAATTCTTTTGAGCCCTACACACTGAAGCCCACACTTGTATTTTCTTTTATCAAGGCCCACACTGAAATATGCATTTTTAGATTTTTAATTGACGAGTGTTCGAAATTTGGACATATCACATATGCACAAATATAACTAACTTTTAGTAAGATTTAAAGGTGCCAATCTTAAGTTAATAAATAATGATGGATTATGATGGAAATTATAGATGAATGATGTAAATAGCTTCTGGCTAAAAAATTCCAATAAACTCTTTAACATCTTGAAATCTTAATGTCTTGTAAGTATTATACAAATATTTACTAATTCGATCTCATTCCGTGAAAAGTTTGTTTATACATCAAAAAGTCATATTAGTAGCTTATGCTTATCGAAATGTATTAGAATTATGAGTGTAGTGGCATGCTTTCATATATTCCATTATATTTTACTACCAAATGGTTAAAAGTTATAAAAGTCAAAGTAATTCTAAGTAATGCAACATAAGATGCAACACACTAAAAAGATAGTTTTGGATATTTGATTAAAACTTTATAAATTGGATGGCCTAAGACGCCTATGATCATAAGCCAACTACAGGTTCATCAAAGTTAAAACACTTCACGCTACTAATTCCAACCCCTTTAGAAACTGATCCAGTATTGCTACCACCCTTTCTCGCCTGATTCGGAACAAAACGAGATGCCACATTACCCGAACCAGAACTACCTCTAGTTATAGCAGTAGTAGATGAACCTCCCACCCGTTGGTTCTGTTTATCAAAAGCTAACGCACGTTGATATGCATCAGAAAGTGTCACTGGATCAAAATGTTAACAGAAACCATGATTTGGACTCTTAAACCACCAATGTCGAGAGACAAGTTGATCATCGGTCTCTTGAATATCATTCCTTACAATTAATTGGTAAAATTCGGTTGTGTAATCTTCAACAAATTTGGTCCCCTGTTTTCAGATTTTGTAACCGCTAGCACATCAACCGTTGGTAATTATGAGGAATAAAGTTGGCCCTCATGCACTTCTTCATCTTTCCCCAAGTCACTATTCTTGGCTTTCCAACTCTCTCGTGTCAGTTTCAATGGTTGCCACCATGCGAATGCCCTACCACAATAGCGATTAATGAAACCTTCTTGTTTTCAGAAACCTCTTTGAATTCAAACACTTCTTCAATTGAAACAAGCCAGTCAATGAACCCCTTGAGATTCAAAGTATCCCTATCAAACCCAGGATTATTGATTCTCAATCCAGATTCCCAACGTCTATTATCCTCCCTTTGATTTGGCCATAGTCGCCTTGCTAATTATTCATCGGAAGATGAACCGTCACCCTCACCGAACGGATTTTCTATCTGTTTATCTTTAATTTCCCAAAAATTATGATTATGAGGCCTTATTTGATTCATCAATTTGTCCATTTGATCAGCCAACTGATCAACGAATTGACCAATCGCTCCTCCATTCTTGCCATAAGACACTGCTCCATTTCTATTTCATCGAGGGGCTTGTTTCTCCTTGGAGGCATCTTGATCAGTAAATTTAGCTCTGATGCAAACTGATGTAGGCTAATAATGAAATAAACATAAATTGAAAATGTTGATTCACACGAATACCATTAACAATTCTTCAAATAATCGTTGATTCAATCGAATACCGATTATTAGGATAATTCTTAGCAAATTGTCAAAATAGACTTTTCGTATTTCTTGGAACTGATTACTCAGGATTACATAGGAGCTATTAAATAGACATAAAAAATCGAAATGGACCCTAAAACACAAACGGGCTGAAAACTAACACATAAAAAAAGTCCAATAAACCGAGAAAAAACATAAAAGTACGAATAACTCATAGATTAAAGCGTTTAGGGCCTGAAAGTTCCGTAAACCGACAAAGTCTGTTTATCACGACGTTCTTCTTGTTCCAAGCTTCGAATCTACCGGTCATGGGCCTGAAACGGATCCACGTAGCCCAAGTTATCCTACTTTTAGTGAAGCACTTATTGTTGCACGATTACGGGCCTCTATAAACAAAAGGGCCCGTTCCTCCATGCTTGGGCCCACATCAAGTACTCGCCTAATAATACATAAATCATTTCACCCTTTAGTCTTAAGTGAAATATTAAGTTGAAATCTGCTAATATTTCCTTCAATAGTATAAAAAATAGAATGTTTATAAAAGTTACAATTTCACTTGTGAACTGAAACCATTGTTTAAAGTTATCACAACCGTAACAACGTATCACAATTTGTAAAGTTATTCACAAAATTATGTAACCAAAGAAAATTGCTCAACGGAAAGTCTGACCGTCACTTAGTTACCGTTGTATCACGTGAATACCATTCTAATTTACAATAAATGAACAATTATTTTAAATCACATAAAAAAAGATGAATAACTATTTGAAACAAATCTATACAATGCAACATATATATAGCTCCCGGATCGCCGAAAACTCAGCGTAATAAAATGACTATTATCCCTGATTATCATTCATATATTTCAGTCAAACTATCTTCGATTATCATTGAATGTTTTTTAAACAATCTACCATATTCATCTACTATAATTTTCTAATTTCAGCCCACATCAGAATCTATACTACATTGCAGTTAGCGATCAATGTTATAAACTTGCGATCAATGTTATAAAGTCATATTACACATAATATAATTACAAATACAAAGTCTTATTCATCTATTAATTACTATGAAATATATTAAAAACACTATCGATAATTTTATTTTCACAAAATGTATATAACACAAAAATATTTGCTCGCCGAAAAATTTAACTGCACAATACCCGTCGTCGAAATGGGCAAACAACTTACTGTTTAATTAAGCATCCCCAAGTATCGTGATTCTCATGAAGTAGTTAAGGTATTTATGTTTAAAATACAACAATTTAATGGATGCTCTATTTACGATAAGCTATAATCACACTTTCAATTAATTTTACTTAACACAGTCAAAGTAAACAATTTTCAAAATCTTTTATATAACTGCTCCTTTACAAGTTACAACTTAGAACCATTCCAAGTGCATCAAACCCTCCTCTTCTTTCGATTCTAATCTCTCTATCAAGGCAACAATGGAGGTTAAAAATGACACCACAAAAACCAGCGACTCAAAAAAACCAACTTTTCCACCACTTGTTTCATCATATAATGAAAAAATACGTCCCATACTTGACGCTGTTGACAAGCTTCGACATATGAATGTCACCCAAGAAGGGATACCACTTCCAACCATTGTCGTTGCAGGTGACCAGTCCAGTGGCAAGTCAAGCGTCCTTGAGTCACTAGCAGGCATAAGCTTGCCACGTGGACGTGGCATTTGCATAAGGGTACCTCTTGTTATGAGGCTTCTACACCACGAGGAAGATGTCCCGAAGTTTACTTTGAAGTATCAGAGTAAAGAGGAGGAGGAAATAGATGGTGAATGTGGGATATCAAAAGCTATTGATAAGGCAACGGTTGAGGACTTGAGGTTGCGGGAAATTGTAAAGGTATAGCGAATGTACCGTTGACTTTGGTGGTTAAGAAGAAAGGTGTTCCGGATCTTACTATGGTTGATTTGTCTGGAATCACTCGGGTTCCCATTGGTGATCAGCCTGCAAATATCTTTGACCAAATAAAAGGTAGTTCCTCATACAACAAATGAACATGCAGTTTGAGTCTTTGTTAGTTTTAATTTAAAGAACTTAATTACGATCATAGTTTGAGTTTTAATTTATTTTTTCAAACTAGTCTCTCTACCATCAGGTAGCTGGCTAGGGTACGATTGTGTACACATCCTATCTCCTATGTACCATGTTCCGGTGGAAATGAGTATTGTTGTTATACTTACTTTTGATAATATTTAGGTTCATTTGCACCATTTGTTCATTTTTTGGCTTAAATTTGATCGGAACATGGTATGAACTAAAAGAAACACATACTAGCTAGTGTAACCTATAAAGATGGTCCTTCACTCCTTCACATGGTGGCGTTAATAATACGTAGAGTGAAATACTTGATGACCTCCAAGCACATTATCCCTCAAATATAATCACATCCTATATATACTGTTTTAGAATCTTATATCTTTTCTTTGTATGTTTCAAGGGATGATAATGGAGTATATAAAGCCAAAAGAAAGTATCATTTTGAATGTTCTTCAAGCCTCAGTTGATTTCCAAATATGCGAATCAATTTGCATGTCAAAAAGTGTGGACAGTACCGGGGAGAGGACACTGGTCGTTGTTACCAAATGTGATGTAAACCCAGAACAAGATGGCTTGCGTGAGAAAGTTATGGCAAATGATCTGAACATTGCCCTTGGCTACACATGTGTTATAAATCGAATCAATGATGAAACAACTGATGAAGCTCGGGTCCAAGAAGCTCAACTTTTTGAGACTCACCCTTTGTTGTCAAAAATTGACAAGTCCATGGTCGGTATTCCTGCTTTGGCTAATAAGCTTGTGAAGATCCAGTCAGAGATAATATCCAAATGTTTGCCGGACATTGTGAAAAAGATAAATGAGAGGCTCAATGCTTCTATTTCTGACCTCAATAAATTACCCAAAACTCTTACAACTGTTCCTGATGCAATGTTTGCATTTTCGCAAATAGTTGGGTCCTTGAAAGAAACACTTCAAAGGATCTTAATCCGAGGCGAGTATGACCAGTATGAGGATGACAAGCAAATGCATTGTAATGCTAGGCTGGTTGAAATGCTAGATGAGTTTTCAAAAGAACTGAACACAAGTATCAGGTTTTCTGAAGAATTTCTTGCTGAGGAAATGAAGCTTTTGGAGGAAGCTAAAGGAATAAGGTTGCCAAATGTCGTTCCTCACTCAGTGTTCCTAAGCTTGCTGCAAAGGAAAGTGGACACCATATCTAAACTGCCTGATAGCTTTGTAGACAAAGTGTGGAGTTACATTGAAATTGTGAGTGTAAGAGTACTTACTGATCGTTGTGAAAATTACCCCAGTTGCTTCCTTCCATGAAGAAAGCAACTCTGCACGTGATGCGGGAAAAGAAGGTTCAATTCAAGGAAAGAGTTGATGAAATGGTAGAAATGGAGAAGATCACCGATTACACTTGTGACCCCGAATTTATCACATCATATAACAAGTTAATGACATACCGTAACACTTTTTCAGCATCGATGACCAATAACTATTCTACAACAAATATGGAAGGTTATGCCAATATTAATATTAGGCATCTGTATGGTGTTGCAGCTAACACAAGGGATCAAGCTTTTGATCTGAAAATGAGGATGACGGCTTATTGGAAAATTGTTTTGAAACGATTGGTGGATTGGGTAGCACTTCAGCTACGGTTTCTAATACAAAAAGTAGTGAATGAGGATATTGGTAAGGAAATGAGAGAGGTGATTGTGTGTGGTGGTGGAATCGAAAAGATGCTGGATGAACCTCCCTCTGTGGCAATAAACAGGGAGAAGCTGCAAAGAAGCATTGATCTGCTGAAAGAATCCAAAGAAGTCATCGAAGAAGTGGTGGATGGTATTGTTGTCGCAACTGATTAGATTTTCGTCAAGGAAAAAAAGCACTTTAGTTGGATCTTTTACTCTACTAGCTTAAGTAGCTTAAGTAATGAATGGTTAAATTTGGACTTCTTCCTATGTGTTTTTGGTTAATTATTGTACTTGTTTTGTGTTTGAACTATGAATGGTACCTTTATTATCTACTAGTTTACCGATTTAATATTTTACGCATATTCAGTACTTTGTTGTTGATATTGTAACAAGGTTTTTGTTTCAATGAAACGACGGATTTGTAGTTTTTCTTCCTTCTTATAACTCAATGTGTGTTGCTGGTATAAAAGTAAGTCCTTCAAATATGGTGTCACTGTTCAAGAATTATGTTTTACTCGGTTTCTGTATTAAAAATCAAAATATTACTTCATTGATTAATATGACAAGAAAATTCTGCTTTGAAGGCTAAAAAAATATGAGGCCTTTTCTGTTCAGACCCTATATATTACTGATAAATTTGACAAGGATGAGAAATAAAAATTGATAATATATTAGCTACAATAATTTTGTGTAGCCAACTCCTTACAAGTTTGTGCTACAATTTGTGGGTCCTGAGTTCTTTTGTGGGTCCCTAAATCATTTTTTGTGTAATTTGGGTAGAGGATTTTAGCCAATTGGCTATTTTAATTGTAGCCAGTGGATTAAGTGGTTAACACTCTTGCCTCTGGAGACAAATGTCAATGGTTCGATCATCACCCCTTGCAAGCCGGAGGTCATTTCCTACCTTTGGTAGAACCGGAAGCAGCCTCTCTAAAGGTTGTCTATGTCTAAGCCTCCCCCATACACCGTGGAAGATGGTATTGAGACCCACAACCCATAGAAAACGGTATTCGGAGTTACTTTACTTTACTTTACTTTTAATTGTAGCCAATATATCCCATAAAAATTAGGGCCAAATAATTTTGGGCCCAGTCGCTAGAAGTGTTGGGCTTTTGTGGACCGAAATTAGCGACTTTCCTGAAATGGACCAGTCGTCCGGCGACTTTTCTTGAAAAATTGAGAAGGCGACATGTGGCACTTAAAAAGTGGCGCCCAATCATTAAAGCTGTACTTTGTGTCATAGCCCACTATGTGTACTTTTTAAGCGACTTTTTTACAGCGACTTTTCACACATTAAGCGACCTTCTATTTTGTCTTTTTCCGGCCAAAAAGTCAAACTTCGAAAATATTTATTTTATTCTTTTTGCCCCTTCCCAATCTTGAGCGACTTTTTTTACTTTAACCGACTGTCAGATTGTACTTTTAGCGAATTTTTTTACCTGCCACCTTTTTGTACTTGTGTCATAAATTTTGTATTTTTCAACTTTTTTTACTTTTAACCTTTTTGTATTTTTAACCTTTTGTATTATTTTTTAAATACTTTACTTTATAAACACTTTTTTATTTCAAAATATTTAGCGATTTGAAAAAAAAATTAAGAGACTATATTTTCTTTAAGCCTTTTTTTTTTTTTTTTTTTTTTTGTAACACCCTCCCAGTAACCCCCACACAAACACACACTCAAATTCCCCCAAAACAAATACATTCCTCTTCACTAACCTTTACACCTAATGTAAATCAAAATCAAAGCATGTGTATTTTATTTTTATTTTTTTTTGAACGGCAATTTTTTTTTTTTTTTTTTTTTTTTTTTTTTTTTTTTTTTTAATTAAAAACTAGCAAGGAGCTAGGTTAACAACATACAATATATGGGTTTTTAAGCCAATCGTCCCAATTGAACGACGCTTTACATCTATATTTAAACCAGTAAAACGAGCTAGAAACTAAATTATCGAAGATCGAGGCCTTTTCTGGAGTCTTCGTATCAAATAATAACTTATTACGGAAGTTCCACATAATCCACCACAACCCATAATAAATCCCTTCAATAATATCTTTGAGCCTGGAGCGAATCCGAATTGAGACGAGCCAAGAACGCCACTCCTCATACGAATTAACCTCCATGTAATCCACATTCCACCATGAAGATATTTTCCTCATAATCTGTCTGATGATATTGCATTGAAAAAACACGTGACTTGTCGTATCCACCCCCATTTTACAGATAGGACAATCAATAGAATCAATATCTATGCCACGACGAGATAAATTGAAACGAGTAGGGAGAGCATTAGACTTAACTTTCCAAGCCAAAATATTAACCTTGATAGGCACGGATTTGACCCATCGAGTTGACAAACTCACATCCTGGAACCGATTTCCATCTATCATCTTACGCATAGAAGAAACCGAAAACTTACCGTCATCTTCCAGCAACCAAATATACCTATCGTCACGAGGCACTAGCACAGTTTCTTTCACAATCTCAGCCATAGATTTAAACTGCGTCTCTTCAATACCACTTCTCGCATTTCTTCGAAAAGATGTATCTAAACTAGGGGCGTTTAATTTCGAACTCACAGAAACGTTTTTGTTGAGTTCCAGGGCATAAACTCGAGGGAACAAACTCTTTAAAACTCCACCTTCATACCATTTGTCAATCCAAAACCGCGATCCGTCTCCATTTCCCAGCTTAAGTTTGATAAAATCGCGAACATTTATTCCTTGATCCTGCAACATCTTAACCTCCTGGATAATTGATGTCCAACAGGTCCGACCACCGAAAGTACCATCTTTATCTAAACTCCCTTCTTCCCCATATAACGCCTTTATCACTTTGGTCCATAACGAATGATTTTGAGAATAGAACCGCCATAACCATTTGAACATCAAACCTCTATTGAGAGCATATAAACTTGAGACCCCTAAACCTCCGTTCTCTTTTGAAGTTAAAACTTTACTCCACTTAACCCAAGACGCTTTTTTACACTTCGGCTCTTGACCATTAAAGAAACGGCTACGAATAGCTTCAAGAGAATTAAGGATACTCGAGGGGACTTTAAAAATGGACATATGAAAGATTGGTATAGAACCTAATATGGACTTAAGAAGTGTAAATCTTCCTCCAATTGAAAGTGTTTTCAACTTCCATCTAGATAATCGAGAAATGACCTTTTCTACTACTTCATTCCAAGCATGTTTTCTAGACATGTTCTCCCCCACTTTCGTCCCCAAGTAAGTGAATGGAGTTTTAAGAACTAGACATCCAAGTTTATTGGCCGCGGATTTAACCTTCACATCTTCCACATTAACACCCATAATCTTACTCTTACACATATTAATACGAAGACCAGAAGCCCTGAAAAAACATTCCAACACTCGGACAAGAGTATCAATATTAAGATCGTTCCATTGACCAATAAAAATAGCGTCGTCCGCATAGAACAAATGAGAAAGATTCATCGTGGAACTGATGTTGATTCCGTTAAACAAACCCGCATTGACCACCCTTTGTAATGATATGTGCAAGCTTTCCATAACAAGAATGAAAAGAAAAGGAGATAATGGATCACCTTGTTTAAGACCTCTAAAGAATTGAAATTCCTCCGTGGGACTCCCGTTGATGAGAATCGACCCCGTAGAGGATTTAAGACAACTTTGAATCCAAGTCCTCCATTTAGCACCAAATCCGAATTTATCTAACACGTCGTCCAAGAAATCCCATCGAACAGAGTCATACGCTTTCTCGAAATCAACCTTAAAAATAAGCGCGTGTTTCTTCTTTTTTCTACACCATTGTAAAACCTCGTTAAGAATAAATGGCCCATCCAATATTTGTCTATCCGCAACAAAAGCAGATTGAACCTCATTAATGATATCACTTAGAACACCAACTAAGCGATTAGCCAAAACTTTTGCAATAATCTTGTAAAGACTTCCAATTAAACTTATCGGACGAAAATCTTTTACCATGTTGGCGTCAATGATTTTAGGAATCAAGGCAATGAAATTCGAATTACAACCTTTCGGCATATCACCATGAATAAAGAAGTACTCCACAGCCCCAAACACGTCATCTTCAATCATAGGCCAGAAATGACGATAAAAGCAAAAAGAGAACCCATCCGGTCCCGGAGATTTGTCAACACCGCAATCCCATACCGCCCGCTTAACCTCCTCTTTAGTTACCATTAGTTCCAGATCCACTTTTTGATCATTTGTAAGAGAATTAGGAAAATGTATATCGATAAGAGCACGATTTTGAGGAGGTTTATCAAACCTACCCCGAAAATGCTCTAAAAATTCACATTTAACCTTAGTCGGATCCTCAATCCACTCTCCATTTGCCATAACACCTCGAATCTGAGATTGACTACGTTTCTTATTTAAAATGCCATGGAAGAATTTCACATTCTCATCACCCTCAATCGCCCATTTAATCTTGGCTTTTTGGGCAATTTCAGAAGCTTGATTTTGTTGAACCTGATGGATTTTATTAAGGATCATCAATCGTTTCTGAACAACTTCCATCGAACCCATACCCTTGTCAATCTTCTCATCACAAACTTTTAGCTCCTCTTTAAGAATAGACGTTTCACATCTCGAATTTGCCTTATGATTAGATAGCCAAATTCGAATGCGGTCTTTAAGGAATTTTAGCTTACCCATAAAACTACGAATAGCATTATTCTTATTCCCAGGAGCAGCCTCCCAAGAGTCTCTAACCATTTTATCAAACCCATCAACATCCAGCCAATATCTATAGAATCGAAAAGGAATAGGCCCGTAATCGAACGATGTTTCTCGTAAAAGAATAAGGCGATGATCCGAAATAAACCGCTCCAAAGTTATGGCAGAAAAGTTAGGACAAGAGATCAAAAGATTTTCAGACACAAAGAAACGGTCCAACTTACTCATTTTAGAAGCCGATTTGTGGCACCAAGTGAAAGCACTACCTCCTAACGGAATTTCCTCAATCCCCGCTTTATAAATAAAAGAGTTAAAAATTTCCGCGTCATGAACATTAAAATTAGAACCAAATCTGTCAGATTTAGATCTCACCTCATTAAAATCACCCATCATAACAATCTTACCATCCCATGTATTTGAAATATGGGTAAGGTATTCCCACAACATACGTTTTTCTTTTGCATTTTGTGGAGCATAAACAACCACAATCAAAAGGTCACTCCCAGATTTGAGCCACACTCCTCTGATAATAACAAAATAATCCGATCTAGTGAAACTATTCCTACGAAAAGAATTAGGATCCCAAATGCACAATATACCTCCCAAGTTACCAATAGAATCGCTTTGAACATATTCGAACGAAGAATTACCCCAGCAAGATCGAACAATATTCAAGTCCATAGACCCCATTTTAGTTTCCTGTAAACCAACAAAATTCACCTTATTTTTGATGCACAACTCCTTTACCCAATCTTTTTTAGCCTTTTGGGCGAGGCCTTGAACGTTTAAGGACAAAAAATTCATCGGATACCCCCAAATTCTCCTTGGGATTCAATGATGTCGTTAATGTCTTTAAAGCACCCTTCCATGTTGTACCCCATGGTTTGCCCCACCTTGACTACTTCCTCCATAAGATTTAAAATTGACCCACCTGATCGCAGAATATCAGGTTGATCCAAACCAGTTGATGCACCATTTTTGTTAACCGAATTCAAAGAATCATTCCCTATATCATTATTCACAAACGAATTTTCACCATTTTCTTTCTCTTCAACGACCTTCACTGCACTACCCCCTATGGAATTGCCATCCAACTGATCCCCCTCCGGAGTGAAGCCCGGTGGGTGAGACAAACTGTGCTCCTCCTCGTTAACCTTCCTCTCCGTGTTAGGTTTATTTTTCTGCAATAAAGAGTATATACCAAAAGGATCTGCTGACTTACTATCCTTTTTACCACTAGGTACTTCAAATTCAGTTTCCAGCACCTTCTCTTCGTCACTTTCATCAAAATTGTTGTTCACCACCTGTGTCTCATGATTGTCATCAAAGTTACCCTCAACAGATAAGTCTTCATCTTCCTCTTCTTCGCTGAACTCTGGAGTCCATCCTGGAACTTCAATGGCGCGAGCCCAATGAACTTTACCCCGGAATATGACCTTAAAACTCTCATGGATAATCTGCCGATCCTTAGTAAAAATACATATCCTTTTGGAGTGAAAATTCAGCTCATCTTCCTCGACATCCAACAACTCACCCCATTTTGAAGCGATTCTACTAAATGTCTTGCCCGTCCATAGCTTAAATGGAATACCGTCAACTTCCAACCAAGCCAGTCGTCCATCTGGAACAAAATTATCATTAGCTTGTTGAAGTACCGAAAACCAGGACCCCGCACCAGTATTATTACTGAATAATTCCTTAGCCTTGGAAGATACAAATTCCAGTAAGACCCAAAGTTCTCCCAAATATCTGATCTTCAAGTTATCGAAACCTTCAATACATAATGCCTTTTTCAAATTTGCTAATGATGCCAACTCTTTAACTCTTCCCATCAAGGACAAAGAAAGGTCTTTTTTGTTCATACACTCGTCGTCAAGGACAATCGAAGGATTGGATTCCGTCTCCACTGCCATGCTACTCTTCTTAACCACAGACACAAAAGTTTTACCAATGCCAATATTTTCAGCACTATTAGATGTACTAAACTTCTGTCTAATATTCACGCCATTTTCCTTCCTCCTTTCTTTACCACCTCCCATCTTATTGATTAGCCTGTAACTTAGAGCGACCAATCCACATCGTGCAAAGATTGTCCACTAATCTCTCCTTGTTAAAAACATTAATGAATTTCACAAAGCCAAATCTCTTACCACTTATCGATCTTTTATTCGGAATGAACGAATCCACGACGTAACCATATTGCTTGCAATGATGGAATAACTCTTTAGCCGAACATGATTATGGGAAATTTGTAACAAAAATAGATACGAAAATCTTGTCAATGTCATCTTCTTTTGATCGAAATCCACCCATCGCCTACTAATTAGGATGGAGTGATATCGAAATCGAAACCCTTTGATGTCCCACTTTTGTTGTCCCGCCTCTGGTGTCCCACCACAAGGATGTACCACCTATGACGTCCCAACTATAGTGTCCCATCTATGATATTTCATTCGATTTGATTAAGGATTCAAAATAGTTTTTTTTTTTTTTTTTTTTTTTTTTTTGGGATTGAAGGGAGTTCTAGGGATTGAAAGGTGATTGGGGATTGAATTGTAGATTGAAAGATGATTGGTGATTGGTGTAGATGCAGTTTGATCCCGTCAGAAAGACGATCAGAAGACGGCTGCTTAGGGTTTCGGTTAAGTAAGTTTTATTGACGAAATGCTTAAGTAGCAGTTTTTACATGGAATTTGAGGAAATCAGAAACAGGGCTACTTAAAACATCCAAAGCATGTGTATTTAACTGTTATACTTTTAACTCTTATACTCAGTGTCACAACCTCTTCACTTACCTTTACACGCATCTTCTCGGATTGTTCTATTCTCGAGCTCCTAAGTTTAATAATGTTTCGTATTAAGGTATGTATACTGTTATTTTGCAATCGAGTTACTTGATGTATGTTTTTTTGTTGTTCTTTATTACCGTATTTTACAGCAACTATATTTGGTTATTTTTCAAGTATGATGTCTCTTTGTCTGCCCCCAAAAATATGATCATTTATGTCTATTGGAGTACTTTGTAATATATCACTGTTTAACGATATCAATATTACCTTAAACTGTCAAAAAAAGCAAAAATTATTAGCATTTATGTCTATTGAAGTACTTTGTCATAAAAATATTAGCATTTACACCATACTCGAAGTCCGTTGTTGCTCGGTTCCAAAGTCGAAGAATCCTTGATAAAAATCCAAAGTCGAAGTATTACAAAAAATCCAAAGTCGAAGTCCAAACTTAGATAGAAAATCAAAGGATCCAAACTAGGATAGAAAGTCGAAGCATTTTAAGATTGATACAAACTCATAGAATCCATGATTTGGACTCTTAAACCACCAATGTCGAGAGACAAGTTGATCATCGGTCTCTTGAATATCATTCCTTGCAATTAATTGGTAAAATTCGGTTGTGTAATCTTCAACAAATTTGGTCCCCTGTTTCATATTTTCTAACCGCTAGCACATCAACCGTTGGTAATTATGAGGAATAAAGTTGGCCCTCATGCGCTTCTTCATCTTTCCCCAAGTCACTATTCTTGGATTTCCAACTCTCTCGTGTCAGTTTCAATGGTTGCCACCATGCGAATGCCCTACCACGATAGTGATTAATGAAACCTTCTTGTTTTCAGAAACCTCTTTGAATTCAAACACTTCTTCAAGTGAAACAAGCCAGTCAATGAACCCCTCGGGATTCAAAGTATCCCCATCAAACTCAGGATTATTCATTCTCAATCCAGATTCCCAACGTCTATTATCCTCCCTTTGATTTGGCCATAGTCACCTTGCTAATTATTCATCCGAAGATGAACCGTCACCCTCACCGAACGGATTTTCTGACTGTTTATCTTTAATTTCCCGAAAATTATGATTACGAGGCCTTCTTTGATTCATCAAATTGTCCATCTGGTCAGCCAACTGATCAACGAATTGACCCAATCGCTCCTTCATTCTTGCCATAAGACACTGCTCCATTTCTATTTCATCAGGGGCTTGTTTCTCCTTGGAGGCATCTTGATCAGTAAATTTAGCTCTGATGCCAACTGATGTAGGCTAATAATGAAATAAACATAAATTGAACATGTTGATTCACACGAATACCATGAACAATTCTTCTAATAATCGTTGATTCAATCGAATACCGATTATTAGGATAATTCTTAGCAAACTGTCAAAATAGACTTTTCGTATTTCTTGGAACTGATTACTCAGGATTACATAGGAGCTATTAAATAGACATACAAAATCGAAATGGACCCTAAAAAACAAACGGGCCGAAAACTAACACATAAAAAAAAGTTCAATAAACCGAGAAAAAACACAAAAGTACGAATAACTCATAGATTAAAGTGTTTAGGGCCTGAAAGTTCTGTAAACCGACAAAGTCTGTTTATCATGACGTTCTTCTTGTTCCAAGCTTCGAATCGACCGGTCATGGGCCTGAAACGGATCCCCGTAGCCCAAGTTATGCTACTTTTAGTGAAGCACTTGTTGTTGCATGATCACGGGCCTCTATAAACAAAAGGGCCCGTTCCTCCACGCTTAGGCCCACATCAAGTACTCGCCTAATAATACATAAATCATTTCACCCTTTAGTCTTAAGTCAAATATTAAGTTGAAATATACTAATATTTCCTTCAATAGTATAAAAAATAGAATGTTTATAAAAGTTACAATTTCACTTGTGAAATGTAATCATTGTTTAAAGTTATCACAACGGTAACTACGTATCACAATTTGTAAAGTTATTCACAAAATTATGTAACCAAAGAAAAGGGACTCATTATTCATACCAATTTTTTTTTATTAGAAATACCAAAGTATTCAAAGTCAAATATTAATAATGTAGTAATCATGATGTTTTTTTTTCTTTTTTATTTTAGATGTAACTTTAATTTTATTTTAAATATAACTTTAAAGGGAAACCTCCCTAGTAGGATTGTCCTTTTTGTCCTTTTTTTTTTTTTTTTTTTTTTTTTTTTTTTTTTTTTTTTTTTTTTCCTTTTAGTCCTTTTCTTGTATTTTATTTTCTTTCTCCTTTTTATCCTTTTTTTTTTTTTTTTTTTTTTTTTTTAATGTTTTTTTTAGTATTTATTTGTTATGTTATTTGTATTCGTCTAATGTATTTCTATTTAATTAAACAACAACAACAATAACACGTTAACATTAACACATTAAACAACTACGAAAACAACTGTTATTATTCAATTAACAACTACAAAAATAACTGTTGTTATTCAATTAAACAACAACATTAACACATTATTTAAAACAACAACACCTGTTGATGCAAATAATGTTCTAAAAACGTTATTTATATCTTTCGATTACTTCACGTTTTGAGGATGACAAAATGTGAAATCACGTTACGTTAAAATTAACGTAAACAAGTTTTTAATCGGAAGATCTCGTTTCTACGCAAATCACTCTAGAACAAATTTACAACTTGACTAATGATCAAAGAAGTGAATTTGTGTTTTGAGAGTTTACATTTTAATGGGACAAAACATTTTTTTTTCAAAAATACACATGACAAATTATTTTTGAATTATTAAGAAATGTTTTAATGGAAAAATAAGTTTGAAAATCACAACAGCTATTTTCCCCCCCAAAATCAGCTCTAACCTTCCCCAAATAAGTTTTCACCAGAAAAGACAAAATTTGGAGCGTCCTAGTCTACGACGGCTCCACGGTTCCACTAAATTTAGTGGAGCCGTCCGTACTAATTTTTCTGTAACGTTCAGAATTTTCTTGCCTATAAATACCAACCCCTTTCACAGATTTTAGGCACCCTTTCACACAGAAAAATTTCTGAGTTTAAACCTCTCACACCTTTCTTTTCTTTTGATCATTTAGATTAGTTTTCTTTTGTTTTAAGAGTGATCCAATCATCCACCAAGAGATCCTCTTCATTCCTCTTCATTAGCAAGAGAAGAACACAAGTATCCAAGTTGATACAAGGTGTTATCATTCCTCTTCATTAGCAAGAGAAGAACTCAAGGTATTTAAGAAGATACAAGAGTTATAGTTGTTAGGTTTTTGTAACACTTGTTACAACCTTATTGTATCATAGTATACATCAAGTTTATTTATCTTTTGTGAGTGAGAGTGAAGATCAAGTGTGATCTTATAGAGATAGTGAATATCTCTTAAAGCCATTGGGCTTGTGTGATTGATCAAGAAGATCAAGGGTCGATAGATTAGTGTTAGTTGAGAGAGAGTTAATCATTGTGATCGTGTTGAGATCTTGGTGATCTCTTGTAGCCATTGGGCTTGAGTGATTGGTCACGTGGACCTTGGTAGATTGGTGCTAGCTAAGATTAGCACTCGACATCTAGCTTAGTGTCGGTAATAGGATAAGCAACGTGTACGGTTTTCTCCGCCTGAAGGGAGGTTGTTGACATAGTGTTTGAAACTCTCGAGTGTGGTACTCGGGGAGTGGAGTAGGGCGAAGAAGAGCTTCGTAGCCGAACCACTATAAATCCTTTGTCTCAGTTTGATCTTTCCAACTCTACTCTTTACTTTCATTATTTAACATTAGTTAGTTTAGTGTGTAGTTCATATTGGTGTTGATTGATTACACATAGAGTTCGAATCAAAGTTTCCATTAGCAAACCTTTTAAAACAAGATTTTTAAAAGAACCTAAAACCGGTAAACTATTCAACCCCCCCCCCCCCTTCTAGTTTCCCACAATTGGTATCAGAAGCCACGTCAGTCAAGTTTTTAAAGTATATTGTATTTTAAAACTTGAATCGATCAATGGATTCCGACAAATATCTAGAAGGGCAATCTATGCAAAGACCACCACTTTTCGAAACCGATTGTTTTATTTATTGGAAAACAAGATTCGAAACATATGTAAAGTCAAAAGACATTGATCTTTGGCATGTTATTACCGAGGGTGACTTTCAGCCAATTCAAATGAATTTGGTAACTAAAAAGGATGAAATAGTTCCTTATGATAAACAAAGTGGCGAACTTAAAAGAAAACTAGTCAAAAATAATGAGGCTAAAATGATGATTTATATGCTTTGCCTAAAAAGGAATTTGAAAGAATTTTTATGTGTAATACGGCAAAAAGACATTTGGAAAACTTTGTTAGTCACTCACCAAGGTAATAACCAAGTCAAAGAGAACAAGATATATCTTCTTGTTCAACAATATGAACAATTTTCCATTACGGAAGATGAGTCAATAGATAATGCTTTTGCTAGATTTAATACTATTATCACTAGTCTTAAAGCTCTTGATGAAGGTTACTCAAGCAAGAATTATGTTAGGAAGTTTCTTAGGGCTCTACATCCTAAATGGAGAGCAAAGGTCACCGCCATAGAAGAGTCAAAGGACTTGGCGGCATTGTCACTCGACGAACTAATAGGAAACCTGAAAGTTCACGAGATGATAATCAAGAAGGACTCCGACATTGTCAAAGGCAAAAGCGAGAGAGTTAGATCTCTAGCATTGAAAGCCAAGAAGGAGTCTAGTGATGAGGAATGTTCGAGTTCCGATAGTGAAGATGAAGAGTATGCACTAGCCGTTAGGAACTTTAGAAAGTTCTTTAGGAGGAAAGGTAGATTTCCTAGACAACCTCGCGATGAAAGGAGGTCATTTCAAAAGAATCATGATGAAAGGAAAAGGACAAGTGATAGGAAATGCTATAGATGCGGAGATCCTAGTCACCTCATAGGAGAATGTCCTAAACCACCGAACTCCAACAACCAAAGAGCTTAACGATGAAACATGCCTAATGGCTCAAGCTTCCAACGAGGTACATTCCGACTCTTCTTATTATAGTGATGATAATTCGTCAATAGATGATAGTAGATTGCATGACGAATATGTAAGATACCACAAAAATCCATCGTAATCATACCCGTTAATCAAGGATAAACTCAAATTACTGATTTATAAAACCCATTTTTTACGGGGAAATTTAAATTTTTTTTACTTATTATATTATTCCCACCACGTCACGATATCACGACATTCACCAAACAACGACATTTGTTCCCGACACATACCTCGAGACATAACGATTGCACAAGATCTAATAAATTCACAAAACTCCATTTCCACTAAACCTAAATTTCTTCAATTATGAAGAGTACAAATAAATTTCATACACTAAATACCACTAAATTTTCACTAATTACAATTGTTTTTTTTTTTCTCTAATTCCCCTACTAGCCAAATGGGCTGTCCCATTTATCCAGCCCATCACCATCTCACTTCACACGGGTCAAAGCCCAACTCCAAAACCCACGCATTTCTATTATTTCATGCATAACCGACCAGCCACACACCCTCCAAAACGACTCGAGATCTTTCGATTTCTAAATGCAACCCTCGAATATTTTTGCACCATCTCATACACGACCCACTAGATTATTCGAGTGCCAAATTTCAGAAACTCAAGTCGAGTTTTGATATGATCGTGAAGACCCATTTGTTTGTCCCATTTCAACAAAACACGCATATGTAAAAATCATAAAACTCAACCAAATCGTTCCCCGATTTTTCCTACAACTTTCTAATAACCATGTTAGCAATATATGATGTTTAAAAAGAGGTTAGGATAGCAGGAAGAATAGTGTGGCCCGTTGGCTTCACTTTTGAACTCAATAAGAAGATAACGTGTGTATATATACATGCCAACCACTAAAGACAAGTTCTACCCAACTCTCCCATACCTCCTAATGATTCTAAAGTCAGAAGCATGCTCTAAATACTGCTCATCCACAGTGACACTCCATGATTGGGTTAAAGTCAATTAGTCAATATTCGGATGTGAACTATCTCTATATATTCTACCATTCACTTGGCAGCCTACACTACTCATCTCACCCTTCTTTCACTCTCACTTATAACCTTAAGATCCCAGAACATATCCTATCTCTAGTTGGGAAGCCAACGAATAGAAACAGAATACGTGAAAACGTATTTGTGTTCGTATGAGCATACTGTCCTCGTCCTTGTGTTATCATTCGAACACTACTGCCCTCCACCACCTCTCACCCTCACCTCTCTTACACACCCTCAGCCCTTTTTGCACCATTTAAACTCAAATGGGTTACAAAGATAACGTGTACAATCGAACTCCAACAAGTGGGTTGTTCACCCTTGTGTCCAGTCGATCCCATGCAAGTCTCCACCACCTTCAAAAGGTGTGGTAAGTATCTACAAACGCTCTTTACTTTCATTCTCACGTGCACCACTCACCATGCATCATATAGTCTCGTAATCAAACATATAACTTATTTTCCGCATTTTTCGTACACTTTCATTTCGTGTGAACCATCAACATGGGTCGACTCTCCATCATGAGAAGCTTAGAAGTCGTCTCTCACTTCACTTTCACGTTTAAAACACTAGTGCATGCCTCATTCGAACATACACAACTTTATACCACACGTTAAGACTTGACTGGAAAAACACTAAAAATAAACTAAGTGTTGGTGCGTACAACAAATCGTCTGACCAGCCTAAGATCACACCATTTAATTATGATTTCGTACTAATTACACACTAATGTTTTTACACCGTCCAATAGACCACCTGACAAACTATAAGTTTCGTATTTTAAGATTTTACTCACAAGCTCATCTCGACACTCTAAACGAACCATTTTAAATGCTACTCGACGGAATATAAAACACTTAGAATTATATAGAGTTTTTCAGCTTTTAAAACTTGCGACCAGTCCAACTAATGGCCTGTTTACTTCGAATTCGTGAAAGTAACGTATACACATTTTTGCTCAGCTCGAATAAGGGCCTAGGAAACTACACTTTTTATGTTTTAACTTCAACCTCATAAGCTCACTAACACGCTCAAAATACATCCTATTGATCGACCCTCGTTAGTATCTATTTCACATTTTCAGAAAACTTAAATTTTATTATTTCCGAAATGGGCTAAACAAAAGCCCAACAAGAAATGGCGTTAGACCAGCCCACTAGGCCCATGTGATACATTTTTAGACTCATAAAAATAGCCCAATTCCAGGCCCAAAACAGTTTACACGTCCTCGCCTCTAAAATTCTTAACGGGCCTTAAGTTGACTCGTTAACTGGCCCATTAATACTAAAATAAGCTCTTTACTGGAATAAGCAATTGAAATAAGTTAAAATGAACTTAATAGAGTTATAGAAATTTTTAGAATATTTTTCCTGTTATTATTATGCAAAAAGGACTATACATGTAACGCAAATTGCCTTGAAGGACCAAAACAGCCAAACTGTGAAACTTGTGGACTGAACCTGTGAGAACAGTTTATACAGGACTTAAATTAACCATTGAATTAACTCCAAGCCTTATATGGACATATGGACAAGTTTTGGACTATTATTGGACATTGGACTTAACGAATGACTAACGGTGTAACGAAATCACAGTTAGGGTAAAAAGTGTAAAATCTGGGAAAGGAAAAGGACCAACTATTTTCACTTGACATTCTTATTTCATTTTCCATTTTTCATCATTCCATCACTTCATATGCATTTTATACATTCTAGTTATGTATTATTTCATTTTCATTATTTATTAGAAATTTAACTTCACTCGCATATCATTTCATCATATTTTGAAGAGATAATATTTCAAGTCGAGTGACATAAGAATCAAGATAATATCATATTATAATTTTCTTAACTTGAGGCATTTTAAGCATATCACACTCACATCATCAAATCGTTATACGATTTCTCACTTTCTCACTCATCGTTAGTTATAAGTCGAATACTTAGATATTCCTCATATCCAGGTCTCGTAGTGAGGACGTTTCCGTGATCATAAGCCTCACTTGATCTTATAATTCCATCTTGTCAGATACACTCCTGGTGAGTCGTGGCCGCTACTTTTAATACTTGTTTTTAATAACTTTTTTGGGGGAGATACATGCTTCAACTGTTTTAAGTTTACTTTTATACTCTGAAAACTCTCATGATTTATTCAAAATCATCAACTATGTTTTACATGTTTTGAATCACCCTTTGGCGGGGATATATGCTCGTTATACTTGCAAAATTGCTTGCTTAGCTTAAATACTATATTTGAAAGATAACATTTTCAAACTACTCGTTGTAACACGAAACTGAGACTCATTATATGCATTCATACAACAACTGAATGTACTGTTAACTTTACTATGATATTTCTACATTTCAACAAGAAATAATTGCCAAGACTAAAGTACGCATATTCTATGAAAACCCGAACCCTATATTGCCTAAGTTTACCTATATTGCCATAAAGTCCCTCGATCATGAGCCATTAATCACTGCGGTGAGCGCGAATATAGTGGACAGCTTCGAAACCTGTTAGAGGCTGACGACCTATCCCACTAAATACTGGACGGAATGCCTTATGGTTAGTCGTATTTAGTCGCGATACACTATATTTGAGAAATAATAGGATGTGGCAATCACCTATTACCTGAGGGCAAAACCATCAGTAACCTGATGTGACTCCGTCGTTTTACGGTACCTTTGTTAACATTTTGCGCGTCATGAGGCTTAGGGCAATATAACTTTATGAATATATATGTCTTCCTATATATATTTGGATACATCTGTATTTAGTAACCACCACTCCACACTGATAGACATCAGACTTTATACTATTGTTTTCACTATGTGTTTGGATTATGTATCATGTACTTGGAACTTAACTGTTATCATATGTGACTTAGTTGTGTCTTCTGATAAAGACAACTCGATGCTTGGCATATCGTTACTTTTAAAAGTTGAACCATTATTTCATTGCAAGCATATAACAACGTAACTCATTTTCATTTAAAAACTTGAAACCTCTGATCATCTGAGTTCGTAAACGATTTACTCGTGGATTTTTACCAAATTTCAAACTTGCTATTCACTTCAGAAAGTACTAGTATTTGTTTCAACTATCACAGTACACCTCTTGTGTGGAAAACTAGAAGGGGGGTTGAATAGTTTTTACCGTTTTATAGTTTTATTTACTTTGTTACTATATGTTAATTCAAAGGAAACAATCACAAATAAATAATCACACAATATAAACAAAAGATAAAGAGAGGAAAGATCAAACCACACGACACAGTTGTTTATAGTGGTTCGGCTACAAGAACTCTATTCCTTGCCCTACTCCACTCCCCGAGTTTCCTACTCGAGAGTTTATCTTTCACTAAGAAACAAACTCCTTTCCTAGGCGGAGAAAACCTTTACACGTCGCTTACTTCCTTTTCCGGTACTAAGCTAAACACCGGGTTCTTTCACAAGGTAGAACCAACCTGACGTCGCCTAATTACTTTACCGACACTAAGCTAGATGTCGAGTTCTTTACAAGGGTACAACCACTCCCTACACTCTTTGTACTTTAAGGACTAAAGTACTAACCACACTCACTGATTACAAATGATAGATATGATGTGTGAAACAAACTACTAGATCACACAGTAATGCAACTAAAGGATTACGGTTCTGTAGATCCTTGAATGCTTGATCTCCTTTCTACAAAATGGAAGATCAAAGTGAAATGCAACTATGAATGATGTTAGTAAGATATGTACTGAATGAATATATGTGTTTAAGCTATATGAGTGATGAGAGAGCCAAATGATCAGCTTCCTATTTATAGGCAAGCTGATCTTCAGCTCACGGATCCGGCGGATCCCTCAAAAGGGATCCGTCCCTTATAACACTTGGATCCGTGGGATGTGACAGCTATGTAATAGTTGTCTCTTACCATATCTTAGTTGTATCTTACCATATCATCCAAGATCTTCAAATGTCAACTATGTTGCTTGCATATCTAACCAAGATATATCAAAGATATTGTATGTGATGCATACAATGATGTCATGGCATAGTTTATGAATTAAAGTTTCCTTTTAAGGAAACAAGTTACTAAACTTGTAATTCTAAGTTAATATGTGAAGTGTAAAGTGTGTACTTAAGAGACTAAGCTAGTATTTATTATTTGCTAAAAGATATTCCTTATACTTGTCATTAACAAAACTAATGAAAGATCAAAGAATATAAATAACGTTTTTGGGACGCTATTTGTATTAACAATCTCCCCCTTTTTGTTGATGACAAAACATAAAGTATATTTTTGAGCAAGAGAATAAATATAGCATGAGTTCTTAAAAATATATATTAAGTTTGTTTATTAAAGAAAAGTTTTGTAAAAAAAAATGTATGTACTGTGATAATTCACAGTTGATGCAAACTTAGTCCTTTCTCCCCCTTTTTGTCGAAACAAAAAGAGTAGCGAAGCGGAATGCGATTTTGAGAACTTTAAGAGCTCCCCCTTGTTTTATACTCCCCCTAAATGGAGTAATCAAGTAAATGATGCAAGAATCTACAAAACAAACGGTTAGTATATGAGATGCTTATGAGATGCTCCCCCTCGATGTATACTCCTCACTTCTCGAGTACCAACGTATACTATTGAAGGGTATGATATGCTGCAAATGAAGTGTTAGTTATGAAATGACTTCAATGAAGAAGTAGAATGCTTGTTAAGTGTTCTTCCAAACAAGCCTTTCAATATGTTTTGACTTTAAAAGTCAAACTAAGTGTCTGATGTTAATTTGTACCTAAAGTAATCATATGCAAGATATAATGTATGCAATATAGGAATGTTAGTTCATAATGATAATGATAATATGCAATATGTTGATCACTCATAAGCATAAAACATCATATTCATATAAATTGAAAATTTTGTGACAAAAGTCACAATGGAGAAATGATGTTACAAATAAGAAGACATCCTAAAAAAAATAAAAAGTCCTAAACAAACAACTTAAAAAGAAAAATCCAAACAACTAATCTAAAGAGCTCCTATTGAGGAGGATGAGAGATTGCGTTCAAACGTTCAAGAACATGGTTCAAGATGAACCTCATCTCGTTTTGAAGCTCATGGACCAAGATGTTGGTCCTTTGGGCCAAGTGAGCCGTTCTCTCACAATGTGCGCAATCATGAGTTGAGAAACCGGGCGGAAGACTAGGGTCCAAGTTTTGTGGTGGTGGTGGTGATGGTGGTTGGTTGTTGTTGTTGTTGGATGGTTGTTGTGGTGTTTGGAGGGAGTTCATAAGAATGTTTTGGATGTCCATTGCTTCATGAAGGCGATGGTCAACCATACCCGAGAGAGTGTAGAGACGATTGAGCTCTTCACTAATCTCTTCTTGGGTTTGAGGCATATTCATCCACATTGCCTCGTCAATGGCAACGAGAGTGGATGTGGGTGATAGAGTTTGTGGTTGAGGTTGGGATGATTGGGCATCATGGTATAAAGGGCCATGGATATCCGGGTAAACCGGGTGAAAAAGCATGGGTTGTTGACCTTCAAAGGTCATGGGTGGAAGATTGGGTAATTTTGGTGAAAGTTCTTCTAAGTCATCAAGATGTGGTGATGTAGGAGGAGTCCTAAATAATTCCAAGGGTTGGAGTTTAGGTGATTTTGGTGGTGATGGTGATCTAACAGTCTGTGATGGAGCCGGTGGTGGAGTAGTGGCTATTGGAGTAACGGTTGGTGGTGGTGTTTTTATAACAACATGTGATGGTGTTGGGGTGGAGAGTGTAAGGAAATTTTCACTAGCAATGGGTGATGATATATTGAGAGGAGAATTTTCCTCAGATGAGGAGTTTGCTAAGTTGATAAAACAACAAGGTTTGACACTAATGCGGGCTGTTCTTCTTGTAGTTCTAGATGTAGAAGAGTTGTGTGACTTGGTCATGGTGAAGTATGATAGCTAAGATGTACAGGAGAGGAAATGGTTGTGGTGTGAAGTGATGATCCTAAAGTGCTAATTTATAGACAGAAGGTTTGTGAGTCTGTGTGTTTGGATTTGATGTGAATCCAATAGAGAATGTGGGTTCTAAATGATTTGGAACAGAAAATTGTGCAGGTCATATCAATGAAGTCAATCCATTGAGCTTTGGTTGAGTAATATGTTTTGGATATGCAGTTAATACAAGAGGATAGTGGAAAATCTGATGATTTGATATGTCCACGGATTTGACGGATCCCTAAAAAGGGTTCCTTCTTTGTATTGGTTTGGTAACTCACACCTAAAGTTTTAAAAATTTAAAGTTTGGTGGGAAATTTTGTTCCTAAGTTTCTAAGAATACCTAAATGATTCTAAGATGAATTATGATTAGTACAGGAATCCTAAATGATACTAAACACTAAGATTTAAGAATCGGGATGAGTCGAAAAGGTTTTAGAATTTTGCTGGGAAACCTGCGGATCCAAAGTGGATAAAAGGCGGAACCATTTTCTGGGATCCGCCAAATCCGCAGGTAGGCGGATGGCGGATCCAACGATAAGCCTTGGCGGAACCCTGTTTTGGGATCCGCGGGATCCGTAGGCCTAAAACTAAGAAAGTAAACAGAACATATGTCATATTTCGCGTTTTTCGACGAAAACCCGAAAATTCACCTAGACCTTACTTAACATCTAATATGTATAGCAAAACAACTAAATATGATAACATTAACACATGATTGCACATAGTTTAATCCATACTTAGAAACTTACCGTTTTAGGTGTTATGCCAAACATAGGCAATCACCCGGAAAATTGATAACCATGATGGTTATCTACCTGCAAGTGTTAGTTATTACACATACACAATAAGTATTATCAGATAAATTCAAGACACATAGAAATTTAACAACACAATATCCAACATTGTTTAAAACCAAACACTCCATTAACTCAGCTTCTTCTTCAACTTCTTCATCCCCTTGTGTAATTTCATCATCCAACGCCCCAGATTCTTCACCATTCCTTTGATGTTTCGATACTCGGCGGATTCATGTGGAATTGGAGGAAGATGGCTCAAGTATTCGGGTGGAGGAATCCTAGAATTTGGCATACCATCATCTTCACTCATGGAAGATGATGAGGATGATGTTGGAACACGAGGACGTTTGCCCTTATCAACACTAACCCTAAAATCACTCAAAGGAACGAAGGTGTGTTCAATTTCATTGTAATCCGGAACAAAGCCTAGATGGTTTGGGCGAGCGGGTGCAAAGGCTCTATAAAGTCGGGTTAAGAGCATACCATAAGGCATTGCAATCTTGCTTTGAACCGGAATGTCACACATTCGTTTGGCAACATAATAAGCAAGATTGAAGGGTTGACGAGTAGAGATGTTGTACATCATGTGGCATAAACAAGCGTTGATATGATCACGGTTTCCTATGGTGCACATCACATTTGCCCTTAACACATCCTCCATCTTCTTGAATTCGGGTCTTAGTTCGTTAAGTTCCATTGCAAATGGATCTCTAGCAACTTCACGACCACGATACATTCTTGTGGGGTTGTTCTTAGGAATGAAGAGATGTTCCCTAATCACTTCTTTTGATTGGATAGGAGTGGCATATGGTGCCGTCCTATCGAAATTAGAGTCTAAGATTGTTAAGGACCATTTGTCCGTGTAAACACATGTACCTTGACTTGGTATTCCTAAGACCTCACCAAATTGATCAAGAGGGATATTGACAAGATTTCCATTAAGAGTGAAATGAAGACTTAAGTACCCTTCATCACTCGAGCTAAGACCTACACTAGCATAGAACTCAAGTATGAACCTAGGAATGATTGGTTCATCTATGTCTAAAAGAGAATCAAATTGAATTGCGGCTAATTGTTCCCTAAGTTGAGTGCCTTCATAAAAAGATGCATCTACGGCTCTACCCTCATGAACATACTTTTTCTCTAAGACTTTGAAAATTTCGATTTGGGCATCGGTTAAACCTTTGGTTTTGTGGACTTTGGGTAAGTAGTCAACGGTTTTCTTGTGATCGTAGTTGGTTGCGGGAGGCATGATTTTCCTAAGTACAAAAGTGACATAGTTTTAGTTTAAATGATCGAAGGAAGTGTAACATTCCTAGTGTGTGCCTACATGGGGACAATGTGGAGGTGCGGTTATCTCGACTCCTTTTGATGCAAGAAAAATTAGTTTATGCAAGTTTTGTTTACAAACGAGAGATAACCCAAACACTCCTATTTCAATGTAGCTACGGTTGAATGTACCCGAAAATACATATTAGTTATGTATTCCCTTTAGCATTCAAGAGACATTATGCAAGTGAAGTCTAAAAGATAACGTTTTTGCATTTGTATGAACAATGTAAGAAAAAAAAATTTTACCTAGTCGTTAGAAGATTTAAGTGAAAAAATTTTCATGGGGTTTTTGTTAAATTAAGACAATGTGCTATGAGATGCAATTCCTAACTAAGAAAAACATGTTTTTAAGTATAATGCAATAAATATGCTTCATGATTTTTCAAGAATTATGCATATACCCCAAGTTTGGTTTTGTGCATGAAATGGAAATCCTAGACGCAGATCAGGAGTATAAATGTGATAAGAATACTTACAGTGATGTTAGAAACACAAATTAGTGGAAGAAAATGGTCCAAAATATGATGGAGATTAAGTGTGTGTCGAGTTATAGTAAGGTGATATGTTTTGGAGTGAGGAATGAATAGTAGTTGTTCTTGTTTATTAAATAATAAACTGGACTTAGCATGTGGCGGATCCGGCGGATCCCAAACAAAGGATCCGTCTTTGTTGACGATTGGATCCGCGGATTCAGAACACATGTTTTGGTTTAGTGTCGTGTGTGGCTAAACTAATGTCTATACTAGTGTTTCTCCTAATCACTAGGTTCCATTAATCCTAATCCAAGTCTAAGATAGTTGAAAGGTTCACGTTTAAGTGGTTTAGTGAGGATATCGGCAATGTTGTCCTCTGAGGAAACTTTCTCAATTGAGATGATTCCCTTCTGTACATTGTCGCGAAGGAAGTGATGGCGTATTTCAATATGTTTGGTTCTAGCGTGTTGGACTGGATTTTTGCTTAAATCGATAGCACCTTTGTTGTCGCAAAGAATGGGAATGTTGTTGAGTTCAATTCCATAGTCGACGAGAGCTTGTTTCATCCACAGTGCTTGTTGACACGCCTTTCCTGCAGACACATACTCTGCTTCTGTTGTTGAGATTGCGAGGGCAGTTTGTTTCTTAGCGAACCATGATGTGAGACAATATCCTACAAAAGTACAAATACCACTAGTACTTTTCCTATCAACATAGTTGATGCGTGGTTTTGTAACCTTACAACAGGTTTTACCTCTCGAGGGATCTCAAGAGGCTTACAACCCCACCAGGCAGTGTACCTGACCGATGTAGTATAGTGTAGTGGTAAGTACGGGGGATTGATCGTTCTCCACAGGGAATAGTGTTCGTTAGGTATGAAAGGCTACTCTAATTAGGTCTAAGGGTTGAGGAAGATTCTTTTTATGTTTTTATAGTTTTTATGAAAGCAAGTAAAATCTCGGGTTTGAAGGAGTGGGCGGAATTAGTTGCTAGTCAACTAACCCAAATTACTACAAATGCAATAAAATAAATAACAAAAATGAAAATTGGTGAGAAACTTATGTGTAGAGAAATGTGTTTACTTAGATTTCCTTACTCCCTAACTATCTTTTACCGGTTAATTAGTGTGTATTAGTTGCGTGGATGACGGGTGTATTCCTTAATACCATTCGTGGGGTGGCGTACTTACTTCCCCAAACTCTACAAGCTCCTACTTCACTCCTATGTCGAGCCGGCTAGGAAGCTCCTAACATGGGATCACTAGAATTCGCTTGTGCATTAAATACAACCATAAAAACCTTTAGTACGCGTTTGGTTCATGTTTCTTAAGACGTTCAAGCAAGTTACCGAATAGGAAGTTAGCCAGTTTTCTTAAGCCTAACATAGATAAACAATCATCCAATACAACTAACAACACACTAACAACCAATAATCAATAGCTAGGTTTCATTAGATCTAAGCAAACACAAGATAAAATTAGCCTAACATGTTAAACAAAAGACAAGCATAAGATAGAATCAAACAACACATAGACATATTGAATGATTAATTGATTACTTATCTTTCAATGAAACATGGAAGATCTCAAGGCTAAAAGCCCTGAAAAAGTAGCTAAAATCGTCTTAGGGTTTTATCCCAAAATTCCACACACTAAGCTCTCCCTTAATGACAAAAAATTAGAAAACTATATATAGATGTTTGGATCTGACGGCGTCACCTTATGCATTGTGACGCCGTCACCTCGCCGCTTTTAGGGTTCCCGGGTGACCTTCTTGACGCCGTCCCTCTTTAGCTCTTCAAAAATCCATTCTGGCCTATCAAGGCTTGACGCCGTCTAAACTTGAACGTGACGCCGTCCCCTTATGATTTAAGCCGTGACGCCCTTGATTTAGTTAAAGCGTGACGCCGTCAGAATTCACATGCTAACTCACTGGCCCGTCATGAGTAAATTTCACATCCCACTTTTCTTGCCAAGGCATGACGCCGTCAAGAGATGATTCTGACGCCGTCAAAGGTAAAAATCAGCCGATTTTGAGACTTTGTCGTATTCTTCACTTTAATGCTCCAAAAACGTCCAAAATGCCTCCTTTTCCAGATTTCTCCTCAAAAGTACCTAAAATGACAAAAGGAACGATTTAGGGCAATATTTGATCAAATAAATACGATTTCGGGCTTAAATGACCCCTTAAAAGCGGTACACTTTTTGCCTCATCAAATACCCTTACACTTGAGATTTGCTTGTCCTCAAGCAAATGCGCTTTTATTCTAATCAAAATACAAGTTAGGGGTCATTTAATGCTAACATAAAAGTAATTACAACAAATATTCGTTCCACTTCAATCATAATAAGCACGGAGATTACATACTAGCACCTCACAAGTAGTGTTTTAGATACTCACATCTCTCAAGTGTCATCAAAATAAATCTCATAAATGAAAACGGAAAATATCTCTCACTACCTGTCATAGCAAATAGATTACCATAGGCTTGGGAAAGGATCGAAAACCTCCTCCACTAGGCGTAAGCACCTAAGATAAACTATCAAAGAGGGCTTTTAAATGGGTTATAATGTTAGGTGTAGGGAAAAGGAAAACACGGTTTTGTTGGATACGGGATATTTTACTGGTGGCTAGTTAAAGATCTTGGTCAATTACATGTACTATACAATGTTGCTAAGCCAAGACTCGACTCGATCTTAAGCTAGAAACGAAATAACAAAATAACAAAAACATAAAACAAACATAAAATGAAACGGGATGGTAGTCCGTATGTTTTTTTTTTTCTATTTTTCATTTTCTCATTTTTTTGTGTTTTTCATGATTTTTTTTTTTTTTTTTTTTTTTTTTTTTTTTTTTTTTTTTTTTTTCATACACTTTTACCCTACCATCCAAAATAATACATCATAGGGGCGTTGCATCCCCCTTACACTTGAATTTTTACATAACTTTACAAATACTAATCTAATGACTCGAATTAAGATAATTGAAAAACTTGGAGTACTTTTAAAACATTTAGCACATACGGGGGTAATAAATGATGTTCCTCCCCATTACTCCATTACACTAGTACTTTACCCATGAGTCCCAATCGTCCCAAAACAATATGTACAAGGATATGACTCGACTTAGCAACCATGTAATCAACTAGATAATTAACTTGGGTTTAAACAAATGTTGTAACAATAATGCACTAAAAATGAGTGCATACAAGGTAGGCTAAGGCGATTTGGGTGTACATTTAAGTGGGGTGTAACAAATTCTTCCTTTAAGTAAAATGCTTAAAGGTCGAAACGAAAAGATAGGCTCTGAGGGGTGTACTAGGGGTATCGTGTACTAAAAATGAGTACAACGCAAAGGGTGTGGGAGAATTACTTGACCAATGTAGCCAAAGTAATTATAACGAAAACACAGGTGTAAAACAATGGGTTAATCCTAATGCCTCTTATCATTTAGTAAATCTAACTACACGAATGTAGTCTCACTTGTGGCCTTGGAATGGTCCTAACGCAAGTTCTAGAATCTAAGTGCTACCGGTACACACATCATAGCATAAATGCTTTTCCTACCAATTCTAGGGGCGAACCTCACATATTTGGGGGTGGAAAATTTTTTAGTGGTACGGTTTTGTGCTAGTCATATAACTCCTATCCATGAGACGCTCATTAAGACCAAAGTTTCACTCCTATATGTTGTAAAAAATTTTAAATTTGGCACTAAAATTACCTTAACAAGTATTTCTCTCAGTTTTATTACACATCTACTATTAAACAAACAAAAATCAAGCGCAATTGTATTCTCTAAAATCGTACTTTTACCCTCCCCTTACACTTAAGATGAACATTGTCCCCAATGTTCAAATAACAAGATGTAAAAGCATAAAGTAAAAGAGTGAAATCAAATACTCCCCTGATTCGCTCGTTGGATAATGAAATTACACGGTTAAATCTTCTTCCAAAGAGAATGTTGAAGCTCCATGACTAATGCATCGCCATAAGCTTGATTCCATAAACATCTCTTTGTCCAAAATAACCTGTTGAACCTGAGAAAACAAACACGAAAACCTGCATAACATCGGCGGGATAAAATCTATATATAAGGATATAATGCTTGTGGAATGATAATTTTGCAGATTCCTGGAGATTATAAGTTGGAGATTTAATAAAAACTTTTTATGAAAACAAAACTTTCAAAAATTTCTGGAAATTAAATCTGACGCCGTCAGGTTATAACCCCTGACGCCGTCAGAAATGACCTGACAAAAATTTTCATTTTAAGTTTCCGGAAAATTTCTGGAAAAACCTTTACCTTACTTCCTGGAAATCCTGCAAAACATCACTATGACTCGATACAAGCATTTGACTCAAACAAACACAAATATGTATGTTAATTTATTATTATTATGATTCATGTTAATTTGTGTTCTAATAAACCGATTTGGATTTCCCTTACACTTAACTTTTGCAAAATACCTTTATATGTAGTTAAGACGAAGTTAAAAACAACATAAAGCATTTTCACAAATTACTTTTGAACATGAATCAATACTAATAAAAATTACACACACATACGGAAACAAATAAAATCAAACAAACAAATAAATAAACACACAAAGCAAATAAAACAAATAAAGCTTGGGTTGCCTCCCAAGAAGCGCTTTTCTTTATTAACGAGTCTTGTAGCTAGACTCAAAGTCACGTACATTACGTGACTCCATCATCGGTCACGGTTCCTAGGCCATTCTCCTTCCCGGTTTTATATTCCGGTCCTAATTTCAAACAATCCTTGTAGAAACCGAATATCCTTTCCATAACATAGTCTACTCCTTTACTTCTATCCTCATCATTCCTATAGTAGACCGCTTGCTTGAGCTCCTTCTCAACATTTGACAAGTGTTGGAATTGTTCTATCTTGTATGGCATTTGGTAGCTTACTTCATCGGTCTCATCCTTAAATCTAACTATCCCTAAGGAGGGTTCATAAGTCATTCCAGAGACCTCAACAAATGGTTTTCCAAAAACCACTTGAGTTAAGGATGCATCGACTATTGGGCGGATATCTTCTACAATTACAAAGTCGGTGACATAGGTGAAGTTTCCTACATAAACCGGTAATCCCTTAACTCTTCCCGTGAAGTTACTCATCCAACCCTTGTCAGGGAACATCCTATACCCAAGTTGATTCTTCATTATCAAGTTGTAGTGGGCTCTAGTCATGATGTTTATGGGTGATCTAAGGTCGATGTAAGCTCTCCACACATGTAGATGTCCGATGTTGCATGGTATGTTGAGATTAGAAGGGTCGCCTATTTCAATGATTGGTCTACCTAGGAAGTATGGTGTCTCGAGGTCATCGAATAAGTTTGTGTGATATGCGCGCTCTTCCTTAGTGGGTAGCCTATTGAAGTAGTCCTCATCATCATCTACTTCTTCAATCTCACTTGTCCTAACTTCCTTATCAACCTCGACTTTCTTATCCTCATCCTTAGGTTCACTATTATCCTCATTCCTATCAATTGGTTTAATGGTGACAATGTTGACAAAGTGGACGTGTTTGGATGAAGAGGGGTCTTTTACTTGGGGTCCGCTATTTGTGTTCCTAGCGTCCTTATGTGGAGGTGATAGCACGTGGTTATTGAGGGCTTTCAACAAATTGTCAATTTTGTTGGTCATCTCTGTTTGTTGTTGATTGAATTCGGATTCGAATCTAGCTATCCGAGCTTCTTGAGATGCCATAAATTGAGACATCAATCCTTCAAAGTTATTGGTACTACAATTGCCGGAAGGATTGTTGTTGAAAGTATGGTTCGAGTTGGAACCGCTTGATTGGAAACGATTAGGTGGGTTGGAAGAATTGGTTTGTTGTGAGTTTTGGTTTTGTTTCCACCTAAGGTTCGGGTGATTTTTCCATGAGGGGTTGTATGAATCACCGTAATGGTTTGGCTCGGGTTTGAAAGTGTACCACTTGTCTCCCGCTCCGTCGGTACGCGAGGATGCGTAGTCCACAAAAGCTTGTTCGGGGAGTTCCATGCAATCACGAGTGTCGTGGGGACCACTACATAATTCACATGAAGGAGTGATTTTGTTCACTTGGCTTGAAGGTTTAGGAACCTCGTAGGATTTCATGAGAAACTTGACTTGGTCTTCAAGTTCTATGATCCTACGGTCGGAAGTGCTTGAATTGTTCAAAGGCAAAGATATTGCCTTGACCGTTTTATTCAAATCACGGGGATCACTCCAACTTTCGTTGTCATAAAGAGCAAGGTCCTCTAGGAGAGCCCATGATTGTTCCGCACTTAGATCACGTAGCTTGCCACCGGCCGATTGGTCAATGGTTTGCCTTGTGGAGAGATTGACATGGTCATAGAAGATTTGGACTTGGAGCCAAAGTTCTATGCCATGGTGAGGGACTTTTTGGAGTAAGTCCTTGAATCGAGTCCATGCCTCGTAGAGAGTTTCGCCTTGACGTTGTTGGAACATCAAGAGATCATTCCTTAGCTTGGTAGTTCTTCCCGGTGGGAAAAACTGAGCAAGGAAACGAGTGGTGAGATCATCCCAAGAGGTGATGGATCCTGCGGGTTGACGTTCTAGCCACTGACTAGCTTGGTCCCGCAAAGAGAATTGAAAGAGACGCAATCGGGTCGTCTCTCGAGTGGCAACATCAAGGTCTATAGAATCAACGATTTTAAGAAAGTCCTTGAGATGTTGATTAGGATCTTCAGAACGAAGTCCATGGAATGCGCATCCGCTTTGCACCAACCGGATGGTGTCGGATCGCAAGGGTGTGATATTGGCTCCTTGAGTGAGCTCAATGGTGTTTCGATAGCCATGGTGGCTAGGACGGGAATACTCTCCTAAAGTACGGGCTCTAGGAGGTGGTTGTGGTTGTTGTGGTGGTGGGTTGTGGGGGTTAAGGATATTACCATCTTCCATGATGTCGGATGGTATGGTTACGAACAAAGACACGAAGAAAATAGATAGACTAAAGAAAACTTAGAAAAATAAAACAAAAATCTCACTAGAAATGAATCTAGTGAGTAGACCTAATAGAAATAAAAATTCAACCTAAACAATAACTATTCCCCGGCAGCGGCGCCAAAAACTTGATGCGTGGTTTTGTAACCTTACAACAGGTTTTACCTCTCGAGGGATCTCAAGAGGCTTACAACCCCACCAGGCAGTGTACCTGACCGATGTAGTATAGTGTAGTGGTAAGTACGGGGGATTGATCGTTCTCCACAGGGAATAGTGTTCGTTAGGTATGAAAGGCTACTCTAATTAGGTCTAAGGGTTGAGGAAGATTCTTTTTATGTTTTTATAGTTTTTATGAAAGCAAGTAAAATCTCGGGTTTGAAGGAGTGGGCGGAATTAGTTGCTAGTCAACTAACCCAAATTACTACAAATGCAATAAAATAAATAACAAAAATGAAAATTGGTGAGAAACTTATGTGTAGAGAAATGTGTTTACTTAGATTTCCTTACTCCCTAACTATCTTTTACCGGTTAATTAGTGTGTATTAGTTGCGTGGATGACGGGTGTATTCCTTAATACCATTCGTGGGGTGGCGTACTTACTTCCCCAAACTCTACAAGCTCCTACTTCACTCCTATGTCGAGCCGGCTAGGAAGCTCCTAACATGGGATCACTAGAATTCGCTTGTGCATTAAATACAACCATAAAAACCTTTAGTACGCGTTTGGTTCATGTTTCTTAAGACGTTCAAGCAAGTTACCGAATAGGAAGTTAGCCAGTTTTCTTAAGCCTAACATAGATAAACAATCATCCAATACAACTAACAACACACTAACAACCAATAATCAATAGCTAGGTTTCATTAGATCTAAGCAAACACAAGATAAAATTAGCCTAACATGTTAAACAAAAGACAAGCATAAGATAGAATCAAACAACACATAGACATATTGAATGATTAATTGATTACTTATCTTTCAATGAAACATGGAAGATCTCAAGGCTAAAAGCCCTGAAAAAGTAGCTAAAATCGTCTTAGGGTTTTATCCCAAAATTCCACACACTAAGCTCTCCCTTAATGACAAAAAATTAGAAAACTATATATAGATGTTTGGATCTGACGGCGTCACCTTATGCATTGTGACGCCGTCACCTCGCCGCTTTTAGGGTTCCCGGGTGACCTTCTTGACGCCGTCCCTCTTTAGCTCTTCAAAAATCCATTCTGGCCTATCAAGGCTTGACGCCGTCTAAACTTGAACGTGACGCCGTCCCCTTATGATTTAAGCCGTGACGCCCTTGATTTAGTTAAAGCGTGACGCCGTCAGAATTCACATGCTAACTCACTGGCCCGTCATGAGTAAATTTCACATCCCACTTTTCTTGCCAAGGCATGACGCCGTCAAGAGATGATTCTGACGCCGTCAAAGGTAAAAATCAGCCGATTTTGAGACTTTGTCGTATTCTTCACTTTAATGCTCCAAAAACGTCCAAAATGCCTCCTTTTCCAGATTTCTCCTCAAAAGTACCTAAAATGACAAAAGGAACGATTTAGGGCAATATTTGATCAAATAAATACGATTTCGGGCTTAAATGACCCCTTAAAAGCGGTACACTTTTTGCCTCATCAATAGTCACCAGCATGATCTGAGTCGGTATACACTATGGTTTCTACACCCGTACCTTTGGGATACCATAATCCTAAGTGTGTAGTACCTTTGATGTACTTAAATATTCTTTTAACGGCTTCAAGATGGGACGTTTTTGGATCTTCTTGAAAACGTGCACATAGACAAACACTAAACATAATGTCAGGCCTACTAGCCGTAAGATAGAGTAAACTACCAATCATTCCTCTATATTTAGTGCTATCTACGGATTCATTTTCTTCATCCCTAGTGAGTTTGGTTTCGGAGGACATGGGTGTTCTCATGGGTTTTGAGTCTTCAAGACCAAACTTCTTAAGCATATCTTTGATATACTTTGATTGGTTGAAGAATATCCCATCTTCTAATTGTTTAATTTGGAGACCTAAGAAAAAGTTTAGTTCCCCCATCATACTCATTTCAAACTCGTCATGCATGATTTTTGAGAAATCGTCGCATAACTCTTGACAAGTTGAACCGAATATAATGTCATCCACATATATTTGGACTATAATAATATGTGATCCCTTTTTCTTGGTGAATAGAGTATTATCTACTAGGCCCATGGTATACTTATGGTCAACTAGGAAAGTCTTAAGTCGATCATACCAAGCTTTTGGTGCTTGCTTAAGTCCGTATAAAGCTTTCTTAAGTTTGAAAACATAATTTGGTTTTTCAAAGTCGGCAAAGCCGGGAGGTTGTGCAACATATACTTCTTCATTAATAAGACCATTTAAGAAAGCACTTTTGACATCCATTTGAAATAACTTAAAATCATGTGCACATGCATATGCAAGTAATATCCTAATAGACTCAAGTCGAGCTACTGGTGCAAAGGTTTCATCGTAATCTATACCTTCTTGTTGATTGTAACCTTGAGCTACTAGCCTAGCTTTGTTTCTAGATATAATACCCTTTTCATCCATTTTATTTCTAAAGACCCATTTGGTACCTATTATGGTTTGGTTTTTAGGTGGAGGTACCAAAGTCCAAACATCATTTCTAATAAATTGATTAAGTTCTTCTTGCATAGCAATTACCCAAGATTCATCTTTTATTGCCTCTTCAATATTTTTAGGTTCAATAGTTGAAATAAAGCAAAAATAATTACTTTCATTTTGAGCTTTGGATCTTAATGTTCTTTCATTAAGTTTTCCTATGACGTTTTCTAATGGATGACTTTTAGTTTCTTTAATATTGACTATTTCTCCTTTTACGGGTTCATTGTCATTTTCAATGTTTTCTATAGTATTAACCATTTGACTTTCAACTAAGTCATCATCTACCAAAGGTGATGTCTTAGAGGGAGGTGGACTTTCGTTGAATGTTACGTTCAATGATTCCTCGACTCTTGATGTTTCCTTGTTTAATACTATGTATGCTTTACTGTTTTGTGAGTATCCAAGAAAAACACCTTCATACGACTTTGGGTCGAACTTGGTGAGATAGTCTTTTGTGTTTAAAATGAAGCACTTGCTTCCAAAAACTCTAAAATATCCTAATGTAGGCTTTTTGCCTCGATAAATTTCATAGGGAGTTTTATTTAAGAATTGTCTAATTAAAACTCTATTTAGGATATATGTAGAAGTATCTACAGCGTGACACCAAAACTTTTGTGGTATGTTTTGTTCATTTAACATAGTCCTACTCATTTCTTGAATTGTTCTATTTTTACGTTCTACTACACCATTAGATTGAGGTGTACGAGGAGCCGAGAAATTATGAGTTATTCCATTATTATCACAAAAATTTCCAAATTGAATTTCATTGTCAAATTCTCGACCATGGTCAGTTCTAATAGATACTATATTACTTCCTATTTGATTTTGAATTTTCTTGCTTAGAATTTCAAATTTATCAAATGCCTCATTTTTAGTTTTCAAAAACTTTGTCCATGTATATCTAGAGTAATCATCTACTATGACTAAAGTGTAAAAATTTCCTCCATAACTTTGTATAGCCGACGGGCCAAACAAATCCATATGTAATAACTCTAGGCATCTAGATGTAGATACCATGTTTTTAGCCTTATGGCTACTATGTATTTGTTTCCCAATTTTGCAAGCATCACAAAAGTGTTGGTCATATTTCAACTTGGGTAGGTTCCTAACGAGTTCTTTGGAAGACAAGGATTGAATAAGCCTCATATTTGCATGACCTAAGCGTCGATGCCATAGAGTTGAGTTTTCGTCCAAGGAGGTGAGACATAACTTATCTTTAGGTGTTTTATCTAATTTCATAACATAGACATTATTCTTTAAAACACCTTTTTCCTACGGTTATGCCATCTTTAAGTATTTTACTTCCATTTTCACTGAAAAGGACGTTATACTTTTTGCGGCATAATTGACTTATACTAAGTAGATTAAATCCTAAATTATCTACATGCGCAACATCATCAATAGATAGAGAGTCATGAGAGATTGTACCTTTTCCGATGATTTTACTTTTAAGCTTGCTACCGAATGTGACATTACCTCCGTCATACACTTGGTAGGTTGAGAAAAGATTTTTGTTTCCCGTCATGTGTCTTGAGCACCCACTATCTTTGATCCACTCATCAGGTTCAAGATCAACTTTCAAGCATACCTAAGTTCATAAAAGACTCAAGCATTTGGTCCCCAATATCTCATGGGTCCGTTTGGGTTAAACATGACATTATCATGGTTTATGTACTGAAAAGGTGGACAATTGTTCCACGGCATATAATTAGGACCATGAAAGTTTCTAGACATGTTTTGGTTCCAATTATTTTGATAAGTGTGTTGTGAATTAACTATACTCTTTGGAAAGGGGTGTTTGGGAAAACTCATCTGAGGTCTTTGTTGATCCGTTTTAACTCTATATTCATTTCTAGCTTGACCTCTTCCTAAAGATACTGCTGGTTTGTGTTTATTATTGGTTATGCTACTGTTAGGTTTCTTAGTAACTTTAACAAACTCGGAACGGTCGACTTTGTGAACCTTCTGTTCAACTTCTGTACCCGCGGATCCCTTGGATGTACCTGGCGGATCCAAATTTTTGGATCCGTCGGATCCGTGGGTGTCCAACTTGGTTGAATCAGTTTTATTCACAGTCTGTTCCTTATAATCATTTAAGGTTCCTAGTTTCATAAAGCCTAGTCCTGTTTTATCATGAGGTAGCTTTTGCATTTTCATTATTTCATCTGCACAACTTATGTTTTTATCAAACCTTTTAAACTTTGAATTTTGTTTGATTAAATCTTCCTGTGTGGTTCTTAAGGTTTCTAGTTCAAGTTTTAGTTCTTGACAAGACACACATGTTTCTTTACTAACTTTACCTTTTTCAATTCTTATTGCTTTTTCTTTAAGCCAATATATTTCATTTTCTAAAAGTGTTGTCTTTGTTTTCAAAAACTTGTTTTTGTTTATGATTTTTAAAGTGACATCACACAGTTTGTTATATTCTACTTCTAAGGTTTCATCATCTATAAAGGAGTATGAATCAGAATGTACCTCTTCTGTGTCATCGGCCATAAGTGCAATTTCGTTGTTCTTAGGCTCATCATCATCATCTCCTTCACTATCGCTCCAAGCTCCACTAACGAAGGCTCTTTGAGACTTGGTCTTTGGAGGCTTTGGACATTCTCCTATTAAGTGACTGGAGTCACCACACCTATAGCATTTCCTATCATCCTTACCTTTCTTATCGTCACGATCTTTCCGAGAGGATTTCTTTTCATCACGAGGTGGTTTTACAAACTTTCCTCGTCTCCTGAAGAATTTCTTGAAATCCCTCACGGCCATGGCATATTCTTCATCATCACTGTTTGAACAAGACTCATCATCACTTGACTCGACTTTGGCTTTCAAGGCAATAGACTTAATCTTCTCCTTTTTGCCTTTGACAATTTCCGAGTCTTTTTCCATAATCATTTCGTGAACTTTTAGGTTTCCTATGAGCTCATCCAGTGTCATGCTTGAGAGATCCTTAGATTCTTCAATAGCTGTCACTTTTGCTCTCCATTTCGGATGGAGTGCTCTTAGAAATTTCCTGACAAAATTCTTGCTAGAAAAAGATTCGTCAAGTGCTTTAAGTGATGTAATAATAGTATTGAACTTAGCAAACGCACTATCAATGGTCTCATCTTCAGAGATAACAAATTGTTCGTATTGTTGAACAAGAAGATCAATTTTGTTATCTTTTACTTGTGAGTTCCCTTGATGTGTGATAATAAGAGATTGCCAAATATCCTTAGCCGTTTTACACATAAAAACTCTTTCATATTCTTTCTTAGGTAAGGCATTATAAAGCATCATTTTGGCTTCGTTATTTTTGGCAATTAGTTTCTTTTGCTCATCACTGTGACGAGTAAGAGAAGCTCCTTCATCCCGACCACCCGAAATATCATTACTAATAGGCTTGTAATCACCATCAACTATAATATACCATAGATCTATATCCTTTGACTTTACATAAGTCTCAAAGCGATTTTTCCAATAAATAAAACAATTTGGTTCAAATAGAGGTGGTCTCTGCATAGATTGCCCTTCTTTAAAGTTTTCAAAATCCATGGATCGTTTTAAGTTTTAAAATACAATATATTTTAAAGATCTTAAGTAACGTAGCTCTTGATGCCAATTGTGGAAAACTAGAAGGGGGGTTGAATAGTTTTTACCGTTTTATAGTTTTATTTACTTTGTTACTATATGTTAATTCAAAGGAAACAATCACAAATAAATAATCACACAATATAAACAAAAGATAAAGAGAGGAAAGATCAAACCACACGACACAGTTGTTTATAGTGGTTCGGCTACAAGAACTCTATTCCTTGCCCTACTCCACTCCCCGAGTTTCCTACTCGAGAGTTTATCTTTCACTAAGAAACAAACTCCTTTCCTAGGCGGAGAAAACCTTTACACGTCGCTTACTTCCTTTTCCGGTACTAAGCTAAACACCGGGTTCTTTCACAAGGTAGAACCAACCTGACGTCGCCTAATTACTTTACCGACACTAAGCTAGATGTCGAGTTCTTTACAAGGGTACAACCACTCCCTACACTCTTTGTACTTTAAGGACTAAAGTACTAACCACACTCACTGATTACAAATGATAGATATGATGTGTGAAACAAACTACTAGATCACACAGTAATGCAACTAAAGGATTACGGTTCTGTAGATCCTTGAATGCTTGATCTCCTTTCTACAAAATGGAAGATCAAAGTGAAATGCAACTATGAATGATGTTAGTAAGATATGTACTGAATGAATATATGTGTTTAAGCTATATGAGTGATGAGAGAGCCAAATGATCAGCTTCCTATTTATAGGCAAGCTGATCTTCAGCTCACGGATCCGGCGGATCCCTCAAAAGGGATCCGTCCCTTATAACACTTGGATCCGTGGGATGTGACAGCTATGTAATAGTTGTCTCTTACCATATCTTAGTTGTATCTTACCATATCATCCAAGATCTTCAAATGTCAACTATGTTGCTTGCATATCTAACCAAGATATATCAAAGATATTGTATGTGATGCATACAATGATGTCATGGCATAGTTTATGAATTAAAGTTTCCTTTTAAGGAAACAAGTTACTAAACTTGTAATTCTAAGTTAATATGTGAAGTGTAAAGTGTGTACTTAAGAGACTAAGCTAGTATTTATTATTTGCTAAAAGATATTCCTTATACTTGTCATTAACAAAACTAATGAAAGATCAAAGAATATAAATAACGTTTTTGGGACGCTATTTGTATTAACATCTTGAATTCATTGAAAGAAAGTTATTTTCTATCAAACTCCACGAACTCACCAACCATTGTGTTGACGTTTTAAGCATGTTTATCTCAGGTAATCAACGGAGCAGGACAAGACACGGAGCGGGCATTATATACTCTGATAATTTAAATGGTGTGAAAATCAAATATGTCATTCTTTCCAAATTACCACACTTTTGTAAGATTTTCAAATCGGATATTTCACCTTTGTACCAAAACTATTATTTTGAATGACATATAACTTTCAAAACGCCTTCTCCAAGCCGTTTTCTAAAATTTTGACTTCGATCCTCAGTGTAACACCCTAATTACTTTCCGCTGCCACAAAACAAATTAGGGGGTGTTACAGATTGGCATCAGAGCCACAGGTTATAGAGAATCAAATGTTTTCAAACATTGAACTATAACTACACTTTCAAAATAAATGATTTTACACCATACCATTTTACGCCCTCCGTGTCTGCAGACTGCCGTGCTCAATATATTACCTACTAAGATTGTTTTGTACTCATCTTTACATGCTTAATGTTTACTCTTCACACATTACACACCATATTATTTCACACTCAATGTTACACCTTGAACATATGAATATTCATAATTACTATTTTTGATTGCTACAGTACCATGTCTTCCAAACTAGTCGATATCACCAAGACTACCCCTCCTACTACACATGCGTCACCTACCTACCAAATTGCACCAGATACTGAAGATCCTTATGTAAAAATGTCACAACCCCAGCCTGACATAGAACTCACTCAGAAATCACCTCCGTCATCACCTACTCACTCACCTCCACGTCAGAAACTTAGGAGAGCAACCGAATCCTATTCAGATGAAGATTTGATTGGTGGTCAACCAACATTTGAATATGGACAGAGTTCACACCAAGAAATGACTTGGAAGAAGATCGAGCTAAATTCTCCCCTACCCAATACCTCAGATTTCTCCATGCCAGGAACGTTTCTCAGCCATGGAAGCTGCACAACTGGATCTTGAGGCAGAAGTTAGACGTCTACGTCAGAGACGTAACTAATCTTAAGTATCGTTGTTGTACTCAATAAACCAAATAGTTTTGGTTAGTATTCCATGTATTTCACAATAATTCTGTAACTCTCAGAACTTGTAATCGACTTTTAATCTATGATAGTCTTTTCCCATTATATCTTTCTGTGATAAACAAATTCATCCCACTAAGCTCTATTATAATGCTATAAGTGCAAAGAGCCATGCAAAACCTCACCGATTGTTACTCTCTTAGGTAAACAAATGACTCTACGTGAATCAATGAGACATTAATAAAAGACCTTGTGTTGGTTGTTTTGCAAAAATCAATCAAACAAGTTATTAGAGTTATGTTGATTTTGATGACTGTATTCAAACCTACTATGATATCATCAGTGATGGTACATCAAATATACCATGACTAAACAATAAACCATAGAATTCCAAGGACAAAAATTTCGGAAGAAATTTGATGAATGAAGAGAAAGTTGATGAACTTCAACTTTTGTAGATAAATCCGTTTGTTCCTTAGCAATCCCATACCAAGAGTTGATTATTTATCTACGATACTACTCAGACACATCGTAAATTTATGATCCTCAGTTGGTTTTGATTTCGTAGTATGACCCCATTATTAGCACTACCATACCAATACCTTGTTACTTGAATTATTCTGACATGGCCATTAGGTGGATTTAAATCCGTGTTTCTTGGGATATTGATAGAATATGGCCGGCATGAGCATTACAAATACTCCACTAGTACCAACCACAACCTTGACTCCTAAAGCTATCCAAAAGTTAGTAACCAATATCGTTGCTGTGATACTCGAGGTAACTATAGTAGCTTGTCCGAGTAGCAACAAAATAGCAAGAGAAGAAGAGAAGACGACTAAGTTCTATAAGCATACCCATGAAAGTTTCACGGGTTGTGGACCAACTCACCTTAAAAGAATAGAAGAAGTGACTGAACCTACCATCACCATTACCCAAGGATTTCTAGACCAAGAAGTTAAACGAGACACTACAAGAATCAATGCCTAACCCAGAATATCACTTAGGACAAAAAGACCAGTGGAAGAGAATGAAAACTCTTTAGAACCTTAACAACGTCAAGGGATGACACCAATGTTTAAACAGAAGAGAAATTCCTGTTGGAGATAAATAAACCATAAGTTCAAAAACTCTTTAAGTTGTATTTCCTTTCTGTATTTACCTTAGGTATGATGGATGTAACCTAAGTGTAACAACTATCTTTCTACCGTATGAATCTTTACCTTGTAATATTTCCGTAATGACCATAATCCACGTCTATTTCAATTTCTATTCCATTCTCCCTATTCATAGTCGGTATGTAACAATATCCTGATATCACTTTGAAATTTGATTGAGCACCATTTCTGACCGAACAATAGATTATTACCACCTTGTAAGAAATTCTCACTCAAAAACAAAGTTTATACCGAGGATATCCTATATTTACCCTAGAAATTCCTGACTCATCACCGTAATATGAACATAAATTTTCTACTGTCTTTGAAAGGCAATTATGTTATAATTTTACATAAACAACATGTTGAATACCATCTAAATTTTTTTTTAAGAAGCATAAATATCACGGTGACTGAGCCAAGCATTACATTATTTGGTCCTTAATTATACATAGCCTGATCAACTATGTCTAATTCTGGAAGAATCATGTTATGAATGAAACAGTCATCTTTCAGATTTCCTAATAACAACTTCCATTCAAAAGCAAAATCTTGAGCCAAAATAAATTGCTTATAAGCGTCACTTTTGACCAACTACAAATAAATACCTACACATATTACCCACCATTCTTATGATAAGTGTTGGGAATTAAATATTCAAGATGTCTAAATATCGGACTCTAATCCAAGAAATACTCTAAGTGTAATTCTGCTGCTAGTGCATTATGGTTCCTGCTGTTAATGTTGTTCCTGCTGCTAGAACATTTCATCCTGTTGCTAGTGATAAATGATTCTGCTGCTAGGCTTAGCATTCTGCTACTGTTGATCCTGCTGCTAATGATACTTGTTCCTGCTGCTAGCGACAACTCATTGCTGCTGATAGTGAACATTCTGCTGCTGAGTGGATAAGATCGAAAAGATATCTATTGTATTTTGGTCAACAATATACGATAGATAATATCTTACCCCATGTGCTTAGTTAACAAGTTGTATACATAGATACATGTTGTATCTTATGTACTAACACTCAAAAGGATAAGTTAACAAAGTAAGTCGGCTAAGACTTTAAGCAATAAGTAAAGATCTCTTGGACTATAAAAGAGATCTTAGTCGTGATATTTGTGTAGTAGTTAAGTAAAAAGTGTCCATGCATATGTTATTGTAAGAACATATAACTGTTAGATAAGAAATACACACAAAAACATCACAAGTTAGAAAAACTTAAGATTCAAGGTTGTAACCCTAGTGATATTTCAAGATCACTCGTATTATTATCATTAATAATATTGAATCGTTTGGTGATAATCTTTATGTGTTCATTGTTAACTAACAAACATAACAATTCCATTTCCATAACATACACAACCTTCTAAGTTTGGTTGAGTGAATTCCGCGCACTTAATCATTTTAACACAACATATCATACACACAAAGTTACAAGGTTTAACCACCTTAATCGTGTGTCCAGGCTCCTAGAAAGTGGTATCAGAGCTAGAGGCTGATATTGTTGTTTTTAGAAGAAACAAGAAATGGATGTACAAGATGTTCAAACAAATGTTGCTGCAAAGTTGCCCATGATCAAACCCAATGAGTTTGAGTTATGGAGGATGAGAGTTGAGCAATATTTTATGGTTCAAGATTATGCTCTTTGGGACATAATTCAGTATGGTGATTCCTTCACTTTAGGTTATTCAGATGTTCTTGTTGAAGGGAAAACAGTCAGAAAAAGAAATATTGGACCAGTTTCCAATGATGAAAAGATACAGAAGAGAAATGATCAGAAAGCAAGAAACTTGTTGCTTATGACCATTCCAGGTGAGCAGATGCTATCTTTTAGCAAATATCTTGATGCAAAAACTCTTTTTGAAGAGATTTGTGCATGGTTTGGTGGTAATGAAACTACCAAAAAGACACAGAAGACTTTACTAAAGCACCAATTTGAAAACTTTACTGCTTTTAGTAATGAGTCTCTTGATAAGCTATTTTCAAGACTACACAAGCTTGTCAGTCAGTTAGCTGTGTTGGGTGTTGAGACAGAGAAGGAAGATCTCAACATGAAGTTCTTGAAAAGTCTACCTGTTGATTTCCATACTCATGTTATTGTCTGGATGAACAAACCAAAAATTGAAACAATGAAGCTTATTGATTTGTTCAACAATTTTAAAATTGTTGAACAAAGTCTAAAGAGAGGTGGAAACTATGGTACTAGTTCTGGAAATGTTGTACTCTTATCAGTTCCTAGTGTTAGTCATACAGAAGAGGTAGATGAAGCTGAAAGTGTTTCTAATGTTACTTATGGTGGTCCTTCTGCTAGTTTACAAAAGGATATTGCTGGACTTGGAGATCCAACATTTTATGCCTTTATAACCAGTCAAGCTAGTGGTTCTCCTCTAAATCATGAAGACCTTGAGCAGGTAGATGGTGATGATTTGGAAGAGATGGATATTAAGTGGCAAGTTGCTTTACTTAGCATGAGGGCTAAGAAGTTTTGGCAGAAAACTGGAAAGCAAATTACCATAAATGGTAATGATACTGTTGGGTTTGATAAGAAGAAAGTGGAATGTTTTAACTGTCATAGGTTGGGACATTTTGCTAAAGAATGTAGAAGCCCAAGGAAGCAGGACAATAGGAACACTTGGTATAAGCAAGAGAGGAATAAGGAAGTACTGGTGGAAGAGCCAAAGGCTATGCTGGCTATTGATGGTATTGGATATGATTGGAGCTCTATGGCTAATGAAGAGGATGCACCACCAAATGCTGCTCTTGTTGTCAATGAATTTGCTCTAATGGCCTCTTCTGATTCAGAGGAACATTCAAATGATCAGGAAGAGGATCAAGGATACTCAGATAGTGGATGTTCAAGGCACATGACAGGCAACATGTCTTATCTCTCAGATTTTGAAGCATTCAATGGAGGATATGTTACCTTTGGAGGGGGTGTTCGTGGCAAAATTTCTGGTAAAGGTACAATCAAAACCGGAAATTTAGATTTTGAAGATGTGTACTATGTAAAAGAGCTAAATTATAATCTTTTTAGTGTTTCACAAATGTGTGACAAAAAGAATAATGTTCTTTTCTGTGAGACTGAATGTCTTGTACTTTCTCTTGATTTTAAGATGCCTGATGAAAGTCAAGTACTTCTTAGAATTCCTAGAAAGGGCAATATGTACAGTGTAGACATGAAGAACATTATCCCTAAAAAGAATTTAACTTGTCTTGTTGCAAAGGCCACATTGGATGAATCAATGAAATGGCATAGAAGGCTTGGTCATATTAACTTCAAAACCATAAATAAAATTGTTAAGAATGGTTTGGTAAGAGGTTTACCTCACAAAAGATTTGAAAATGATCAAACATGCATTGCTTGTCTAAAAGGCAAACAACACAAATCCACTTGTAAGCCCAAGATTTTTAACTCTATCAATCAGTCTTTGTTTATGCTACATATGGACTTATTTGGACCTGTTTCAGTTATGAGCATAATGCATAAGAGATATTGTCTAGTTATTACTGATGACTATAGTAGATTTACATGGGTTTTCTTTTTAGCTACTAAGGATGAGACATCAAGCATCCTTAAGGACTTCATTACACAGATAGAAAACCAAGTAAGCAAGAAAGTAAAAGTCATTAGATGTGATAATGGGACATAGTTTAAGAATAGAGTTATGGATGACTTCTGCAAAGAAAAAGGTATTAGGAGAGAATTTAGTGTTGCTAGAACACCACAACAGAATGGTGTAGCTGAAAGAAAGAATAGAACACTAATTGAAGCTGCTAGAACAATGTTAGCTGATTCTAAGCTACCTATAAATTTTTGGGCTGAGGCAGTCAACACTGCTTGCTATGTTCAAAATAGAGTTTTAGTTGTGCAGCCTCACAATAAGACATCATATGAACTTTTTAATGGTAGAACTCCTGCAATAGGATTTCTTAGACCTTTTGGATGTCATGTGACAATTCTCAATACCTTAGACCATTTAGGAAAATTCGATGGTAAGGCAGATGAAGGTTTCTTTGTTGGTTATTCTCTTAATAGCAAAGCTTTTAGAGTTTACAACACAAGAAAAGAAATAGTAGAAGAAAATCTACATGTGGAGTTTTTAGAAAACAAATCCAATGTAGAAGGTCAAGGACCAAAATGGCTATTTGATCTAGAGTATCTAACAAATTCAATGAATTATGTGCCTTTTGTTGCAGAAACTAATGATTTTGCAGGTTCTAATACAACAAATGAGGCAGAGTTAGAGAAAGATCAAAATGATGTGATAATGCCAATATGGTCAAGTTCAATTGTGGAATCAACTTCGACAACTGATGAATCTTCTTCTAGTAAAGCTAAAGAAGGTGTTGAAGATGAAAGTAAAGAATATGGAACTCAGGAACAACAAAATGTTTCTGCTGATGATTCTGCTGCTAAGCTTACTGATTCTGCTGTTCGGCCAACTGATTCTGCTGCTGGCCCTTCAGAAACAAAAGAAGCAGAATTCTCAGATAATGAGGTGGATTACAACAATCTTCCATCAAATTATCAAGTTCCTTCCACTCCACAAACAAGAATTCACAAAGTTCACTCCCTGGAACATGTGATTGGAGATATACAGTCAGGTGTGAAGACAAGACAACAATTGATGTCTTCAGACCAACAAGGGCTTCTTGATGCCCTTTATGCTTCAAAACAGCATGAGCTTTCAAACTCTTGCTTGTTTGTATGTTTTCTCTCACAAGCTGAACCAAAGAACATTCTTATCGCCCTAGATGATTCAAGCTGGTTAGAGGCTATGCAAGAAGAGCTTCTTCAGTTCAAGATTCAGAAGGTATGGGTGCTAGTTGATTTACCTACAGGTGTGAAGGTAATTGGCACTAGATGGGTTTTTAAGAACAAAAGGGATGAAAGAGGAATTGTGATCAAGAACAAAGCTAGATTAGTAGCGCAAGGGTACACACAAGAAGAAGGGATAGACTATGATGAGGTTTATGCTCCAGTAGCAAGGATTGAGGCAATTAGGCTTTTCTTAGCTTATGCTTCATTTTTAGGCTTCACAGTCTACCAAATGGATGTTAAGAGTGCATTTTTATATGGTAAAATTGAAGAAGAGGTGTATGTTTCACAACCTCCAGGCTTCATTGACCCATTACATCCAAACAAAGTGTACAGAGTAGTGAAAGCTCTATATGGCCTTCATCAGGCACCAAGAGCTTGGTATGCAACACTAGCTTCCTACTTATTAGAAAATGGATTTCAAAGAGGAAAGATTGATCAGACACTGTTCATCAAACAGCACAAGAAGGATCTTCTGTTAGTGCAGGTGTATGTGGATGACATTATCATTGGATCTACTAGGAAAGATATGTGTTTAGAGTTTGAGAAGCTTATGAAAGATAAGTTTCAGATGAGTTCTATGGGAGAACTTACATTCTTTTTGGGTTTGCAAGTTAAGCAATCATCTGAAGGCATATTTATTAGTCAAGACAAATATGTTGCAGAGATACTTAGAAAATTTTGATTTGCTGATTCAAAAATAGCAAGCACACCAATGGACGCTGAGAAACACCTTCTGAAAGATGAAGATGGAGAGAGTGTAGATGTACACACTTACAGATCTATGATAGGCTCTTTGATGTACCTTACATCATCTAGACCTGATATCATGTTCCCTGTTTATGTTTGTGCACGATTTCAAGTTACTCCAAAGGTTTCTCATTTAACTGCAGTCAAGAGAATTTTTAGATATCTCAAAGGTCAACCAAGGTTGGGTATATGGTATTCTAGAGAATCTCCTTTTGACTTGGTAGCATATTCGGATAGTGATTATGCTGGTGCTAGCTTGGACAGAAAGTCAACAACTGGAGGATGTCAATTCCTTGGGTGTAGACTTGTCTCATGGCAGTGTAAGAAGCAAACAAGTGTGGCAAATTCAACAACTGAAGCTGAATATATAGCTGCTGCAAGTTGCTCTAGTCAAGTTCTATGGCTTCAAAACCAACTCCTTGATTATGGGTACAATTTCTTAAACACTGTTATTCATATTGATAATAGTAGTACAATTTGTATTATTAAAAATCCAATGCAACATTCTAAAACAAAACACATTGAAATTAGACATCACTTTATAAGAGACTGCAATGAGAAAAAGTTAATTCAAGTTCTTAAAATTGCTTCAGAACATAATTTTGCAGATCTGCTAACAAAAGCTTTTGATGTTTCAAGATTTCAGTACTTGGTAGCAAGTATTGGAATGCTTAATCTTTAAATTTTCAATATGATGTGTTTTTGTAAATAAATTTTTATTGTTGATGCTGATTTATATGATACTGCTGTTATTACAAAAGTTTGTGCTTCTAGTACAAATTTTAAATTGTGTTATTCATACAGTTAGTCTTATGTTTATTCTAATGCAAGACAAGTACTTTGTACTTTGTTCTTTTGCTTTTAGACTAACAATTTCAGGTATGAATATGTGAACACAAAGGATGTTTCAAGTGAAATGGAAACAGCAGAATTGAGATATTAGCTGCTGACCATAATAGGTTTATGATGGACTGAGTTTGGGAATTCAAAACTCCTTAAAACTACTTTCTTGAAATCTAGTTATGATATTTCACATTGAATTGATGACTTAGTTGATCAGATAGTAACTGATGCAACTCACTTTCTATCATTTTATACTTTTAAGTATAATGTGCAAGTCTGAGGACATCTGATAGAAAGAACAGCTAGTAAAAGTGAATCTAACACTTGTGTTAGAGGCAACAATTACTATGAGCTGGAAACCCTGTCAAGAAAATCTTTTGAATAGATTTATCTTTACACAGGCAGTTATTTATAACTGAAAAATATTGGTTCTCACACAACCAGAGGTTGCTTTAAACCGAAATGTTGATTAAGTGTCTGTTATACACTTGATCCCTTCAAAATGGTTGAAAGTAGTATGATTTTTCAATTCTAAAATTCATGAACATACTGCTAAGTCAAAAAGGTTTCTTAAAAGGATTTTCAAGAGATTCACAAAAACCATCCATTGATGGATCATGAATCAAAATGTCCACTGATTCACCTCTCATAGGAGTTAACACACCTTGAAGTGATGAGGACAGTAACTTAAACTCTTAAGGAATTGATGGCTTCATGTACAACATTGTCTGACAACAAGTTCTAAATGCTGGATCAGATGATAAGGAAAGATATATTTTGGTACATAGTGAGATCTTCCAAACAAGGGGAGGAAACAAAAGCTATTTGCTTCAGGGGAGGTAACAATCTCAGGGGAGGAAATAATGGCCCAGAAAAGGAAGATAATCCAATAAAAGGAAGGAGAAGATAAGAGCATACAAGATGATGAGGAGGTTGAAAATGACAAGAATAAAGCTTATTCTGGAGTATTATATATATTCAGAAGGGATGAGGCATTCCAAAGGAGAAAGTTCTATCTAGGTCAAACGAAGAAAAGTTTCAATTTCACTTCAAAGACGTGCTGGTTAGATGATTTCACTTGTTGAAACAAGCATCCAAGATACACAGCATCATTGCCTCTTATAATTCCTCCATCCAAGGAAATTGCACCATCTTTTAGTCCAAGATTGGTTCAATATGTTTTGATATTGTTAAAGTCAAAGAAGAGAAAATCAGATGAATTACTGAGAAGATATTCAATCTTGAAGAACATAAGTGTTTGAAAGATCTTCAATCCAAGATTTAATTCAGAAACATATTTGAAATGAATTCACATGTTTAGGGGAGGATTGTTGGGAATTAAATATTCAAGATGTCTAAATATCGGACTCTAATCCAAGAAATACTCTAAGTGTAATTATGCTGCTAGTGCATTATGGTTCCTGCTGTTAATGTTGTTCCTGCTGCTAGAACATTTCATCCTGCTGCTAGTGATAAATGATTCTGCTGCTAGGCTTAGCATTCTGCTGCTGTTGATCCTGCTGCTAATGATACTTGTTCCTGCTGCTAGCGATAACTCATTGCTGCTGATAGTGAACATTCTGCTGCTGAGTGGATAAGATCGAAAAGATATTTATTGTATTTTGGTCAACAATATACGGTAGATAATATCTTACCCCATGTGCTTAGTTAACAAGTTGTATACATAGATACATGTTGTATCTTATGTACTGACACTCAAAAGGATAAGTTAACAAAGTAAGTTGGCTAAGACTTTAAGCAATATGTAAAGATCTCTTGGACTATAAAAGAGATCTTAGTCGTGATATTTGTGTAGTAGTCAAGTAAAAAGTGTCCATGCATATGTTATTGTAAGAACATATAACTGTTAGATAAGAAATAAACACAAAAACATCACAAGTTAGAAAAACTTAAGATTCAAGGTTGTAACCCTAGTGATATTTCAAGATCACTCGTATTATTATCATTAATAATATTGAATCGTTTGGTGATAATCTTTATGTGTTCATTGCTAACTAACAAACATAACAATTCCATTTCCATAACATACACAACCTTCTAAGTTTGGTTGAGTGAATTCCGCACACTTAATCATTTTAACACAACATATCATACACACAAAGTTACAAGGTTTAACCACCTTAATCGTGTGTCCAGGATCCTAGCAATAAGAAACTGACAAAAGTACAAGCATTAGAAATCTAAGAATTCACAAAGATATATGGAAAACAAAAATAGCATAAATTTTATAAGAATACACTGAAATTAGTACATAACGATAAAATTAGCAACGATAATGCTAAGTTACAACTATTTATTTCAACCTTCCTACTATCTATTTTCCCCACGCCATATCCACGATAAAGGCTACGATCACCAACGGAACGACAAACGCTAAAATCACGATTAAATATTGGTAGTCTTCGTCCGGAGCGTACATCGAGTAAATAACCACAAGAATGACAAACACAATCGCTAGCATGGTAATGAAATACGGCATTTTTGAGAGGTGGAATGAGAGATATGTGTTTGGTGGAAGATTGGAAATTAAATGGAGTAATTATAGGCTAAAATATAGCCGTTAGAATTGAAAACTAGCCGTTATTTTACTGTTCACGACCATTAAGTTACAAATCACTACCATTAAAAATCCACTAGTCTCGACCGCTAGAACACTAAACATTAAGTGTTAAATACTTCCTACTCTCGACCGTTATTTTCAATATTCACAGCCTATAAATTCATTAGTTGATCAAACATTCAAATTTAATTCGTCTGGTACGAATAAATTTAAGGGATAATTACTAAAATAGCCCAAAACCCAAATGGGATATTTCTACCCCGGTTGCCCTGGGCAATGCCCCCAGTTGCCCAAAAAAGGGCGATTGTTGCCCAAAAAATACACTGGAAATCCTTCGGTTGCCCCAAAAAATGCCGGTTGCCCTGGGCAACACAATTATTTTTGGATTTCGGGTTAGATAGGGAACCGCCCATTTGTGTTTGGGCTATTTTGGTAATTATCCCTAAATTTAATTGGACCCCGTTTCCTCGATCTTCGGATAGAAACCTCTCGACAACACTTTCCATAACCCCTCACCACGGAACACAACATTTTGTCAACAGCTATCACAAACTGAACTTCGGGACGAAGTTCAAAATTGAGGGGTGGATACTGTAAGATACCGCAAAAATCCATCATAATCATACTCGTTAATCAAGGATAAACTCAAATTACTGATTTATAAAACCCATTTTTTACGGGGAAATTTAAATTTTTTTACTTATTATATTATTCCCACCACGTCACGATATCACGACATTCACCAAACAACAACATTTGTTCCCGAAACATACCTCGAGACATAACGATTGCACAAGATCTAATAAATTCACAAAACTCCATTTCCACTAAACCTAAATTTCTTCAATTATGAAGAGTACAAATAAATTTCATACACTAAATACCACTAAATTTTCACTAATTACAATTGTTTTTTTTCTCTAATTCCCCTACTAGCCAAATGGGCTGTCCCATTTATCCAGCCCATCACCATCTCACTTCACACGGGTCAAAGCCCAACTCCAAAACCCACGCATTTCTATTATTTCATGCATAACCGACCAGCCACACACCCTCCAAAACGACTCGAGATCTTTCGATTTCTAAATGCAACCCTCGAATATTTTTGCACCATCTCATACACGACCCACTAGATTATTCGAGTGCCAAATTTCAGAAACTCAAGTCGAGTTTTGATATGATCGTGAAGACCCATTTGTTTGTCCCATTTCTACAAAACACGCATATGTAAAAATCATAAAACTCAACCAAATCGTTCCCCAATTTTTCCTACAACTTTCTAATAACCATGTTAGCAATATATGATGTTTAAAAAGAGGTTAGGACAGCAGGAAGAATAGTGTGGCCCGTTGGCTTCACTTTTGAACTCAATAAGAAGATAACGTGTGTATATATACATTCCAACCACAAAGGACAAGTTCTACCCAACTCTCCCATACCTCCTAATGATTCTAAAGTCAGAAGCATGCTCTAAATACTGCTCATCCACAGTGACACTCCATGATTGGGTTAAAGTCAATTAGTCAATATTCGGATGTGAACTATCTCTATATATTCTACCATTCACTTGGCAGCCTACACTACTCATCTCACCCTTCTTTCACTCTCACTTATAACCTTAAGATCCCAGAACATATTCTATCTCTAGTTGGGAAGCCAACGAATAGAAACAGAATACGTGAAAACGTATTTGTGTTCGTATGAGCATACTGTCCTCGTCCTTGTGTTATCATTCAAACACTACTGCCCTCCACCACCTCTCACCTTCACCTCTCTTACACACCCTCAGCCCTTTTTGCACCATTTAAACTCAAATGGATTACAAAGATAACGTGTACAATCGAACTCCAACAAGTGGGTTGTTCACCCTTGTGTTCAGTCGATCCCATGCAAGTCTCCACCACCTTCAAAAGGTGTGGTAAGTATCTACAAACGCTCTTTACTTTCATTCTCACGTACACCACTCACCATGCATCATATAGTTTCGTAATCAAACATATAACTTATTTTCCGCATTTTTCGTACACTTTCATTTCGTGTGACCCATCAACATGGGTCGACTCTCCATCATGAGAAGCTTAGAAGTCGTCTCTCACTTTACTTTCACATTTAAAACACTAGTACATGCCTCATTCGAGCATATACAACTTTATACCACACGTTAAGACTTGACTGGAAAAACACTAAAAATAAACTAAGTGTTGGTGCGTACAACAACTCGTCTGACCAGCCTAAGATCACACCATTTAATTATGATTTCGTACTAATCAGTAGACCACCTGACAAACTATAAGTTTCGTATTTTAAGATTTTACTCACAAGCTCATCTCGACACTCTAAACGAACCATTTTAAATGCTACTCGACGGAATATAAAACACTTAGAATTATATAGAGTTTTTCAGCTTTTAAAACTTGCGACCAGTCCAACTAATGGTCTGTTTACTTCGAATTCGTGAAAGTAACGTATACATATTTTTGCTCAGCTCGGATAAGGGCCTAGGAAACTACACTTTTTATGTTTTAACTTCAACCTCATAAGCTCACTAACACGCTCAAAATACATCCTATTGATCGACCCTCGTTAGTATCTATTTCACATTTTCAGAAAACTTAAATTTTATTATTTCCGAAATGGGCTAAACAAAAGCCCAACAAGAAATGGCGTTAGACCAGCCCACTAGGCCCATGTGATACATTTTCAGACTCATAAAAATAGCCCAATTCCAGGCCCAAAACAGTTTAGACGTCCTCGCCCTCTAAAATTCTTAACGGGCCTTAAGTTGACTCGTTAACTGGCCCATTAATACTAAAATAAGCTCTTTACTGGAATAAGCAATTGAAATAAGTTAAAATGAACTTAATAGAGTTATAGAAATTTTCAGAATACTTTTCCTGTTATTATTATGCAAAAAGGACTATACATGTAACGCAAATTACCTTGAAGGACCAAAACAACCAAACTGTGAAACTTGTGGACTGAACCTGTGAGAACAGTTTATACAGGACTTAAATTGACCATTGAATTAACTCCAAGCCTTATATGGACATATGGACAAGTTTTGGACTATTATTGGACATTGGACTTAACGAAGGACTAACGGTGTAACGAAATCACAGTTAGGGTAAAAAGTATAAAATCTGGGAAAGGACAAGGACCAACTATTTTCACTTGACATTCTTATTTCATTTTCCATTTTTCATCATTCCATCACTTCATATGCATTTTATACATTCTAGTTATGTATTATTTCATTTTCATTATTTATTAGAAATTTAACTTCACTCGCATATCATTTCATCATATTTTGAAGAGATAATATTTTGAGTCGAGTGACATAAGAATCAAGATAATATCATATTATAATTTCCTTAACTTGAGGCATTTTAAGCATATCACACTCACATCATCAAATCGTTATACGATTTCTCACTTTCACACTCATCGTTAGTTATAAGTCGAATACTTAGATATTCCTCATATCCAGGTCTCGTAGTGAGGACGTTTCAGTGATCATAAGCCTCACTTGATCTTATAATTCCATCTTGTCAGATACACTCCAGGTGAGTCATGGCCCCTACTTTTAATACTTGTTTTTAATAACTCTTTTGGGGGAGATACATGCTTCAACTGTTTTAAGTTTACTTTTATACTCTGAAAACTCTCATGATTTATTCAAAATCATCAACTATGTTTTACATGTTTTGAATCACCCTTTGGCAGGGATATATGCTCGTTATACTTGCAAAATTGCTTGCTTAGCTTAAATACTATATTTGAAAGATAACATTTTCAAACTACTCGTTGTAACACGAAACTGAGACTCATTATATGCATTCATATAACAACTGAATGTACTGTTAACTTTACTATGATATTTCTACATTTCAACAAGAAATAATTGCCAAGACTAAAGTACGCATATTCTATGAAAACCAGAACCCTATATTGCCTAAGTTTACCTATATTGCCATAAAGTCCCTCGATCATGAGCCATTAATCACTGCGGTGAGCGCGAATATAGTGGACAGCTTCGAAACCTGTTAGAGGCTGACGACCTATCCCACTAAATACTGGACGGAATGCCTTATGGTTAGTCGTATTTAGTCGCGATACACTATATTTGAGAAATAATAGGATGTGGCAATCACCTATTACCTGAGGGCAAAACCATCAGTAACCTGATGTGACTCTGCCGTTTTACGGTACCTTTGTTAACGTTTTGCGCGTCATGAGGCTTAGGGCAATATAACTTTATGAATATATATGTCTTCCTATATATATTTGGATACAGCTGTATTTAGTAACCACCACTCCACACTGATAGACATCAGACTTTATACTATTGTTTTCACTATGTGTTTGGATTATGTATCATGTACTTGGAACTTAACTGTTATCATATGTGACTTAGTTGTGTCTTCTGATAAAGACAACTCGATGCTTGGCATATCGTTACTTTTAAAAGTTGAACCATTATTTCATTGCAAGCATATAACAACGTAACTCATTTTCATTTAAAAACTTGAAACCTCTGATCATCTGAGTTCGTAAACGATTTACTCGTGGATTTTTACCAAATTTCAAACTTGCTATTCACTTCAGAAAGTACTAGTATTTGTTTCAACTATCACAGTACACCTCTTAAATTCATTGAAAGAAAGTTATTTTCTATCAAACTCCACGAACTCACCAACCATTGTGTTGACGTTTTAAGCATGTTTATCTAAGGTAATCAACGGAGCAGGACAAGACACGGAGCGGGCATTATATACTCTAATAATTTAAATGGTGTGAAAATCAAATATGTCATTCTTTCCAAATTACCACACTTTTGTAAGATTTTCAAATCGGATATTTCACCTTTGTACCAAAACTATTATTTTGAATGACATATAACTTTCAAAACGCCTTCTCCAAGCTGTTTTCTAAAATGTTGACTTCGATCCTCAGTGTAACACCCTAATTACTTTCTGCTGCCACAAAACAAATAAGGGGGTGTTACAGAATACAACAAATTATGCGTAGTTAGTGCTAAGATCTTAGGTAGAAACACAAAACTAAAATTAAAACTATAAGAACTAGAATTACAAGTTGTAGAACTAAAAGATCAAGTCAAGAGACTTGAGAAAAACAAAGAAGTAGACGTAGGATGCGGGTCATGCATAAGTCTTCAAGTAGAAAATGAAAAGCTTAAAGAAAATGCTTTAAGAATCATTAAGTTTGATGAAGGAACTAAAACACTTAATGATATACTTGAAAACATTAGATATAGTGAACATGACCGTGCGGGTTTAGGATTTGACCCAAATCAGGCTTCTACAAGTGGTACTAAACAAGTAAAATTCGTAATGCCTGAAATGTCTAAGTCTGAAGGTGACGGCACCACTAAAGGAACACACGGCACCACTAAATTTAGTGGTACCGTGGTACCATCTGGTGCTGAAGACAAAACTGGGTCAATTCTAAAAAATAACTTAAATCCTAAACCAAGTCACACAGTTGTAAATAGTACTAGAGTGTCTACACCAAGTAAAGAGGAAGCCAAAGGCTTTCACAAACCATTGTCAACTCCCGAACATGGATTTGTAAAGCGTGATACTAGGTCGACTACTCCTCCACCTAGAAAAATAAATTCTCCCAAACCTCGGTCTAGAACTCCTCTACCGAGAGGTAACTTTAGAAGACAAAATCATCCAAGTAACTTTCCCGTAACTTGGAATGAACGTCAACAACAAAATTACTTACCATGGGAAATGTGTCCTCCATTCTCACATCCTAAACTGACGCAACAAATGCGTAGGATGTTTAACTCTAACAACTTTGGACCCATGAGATATTGGGGACCAGATGTTTGAACTTCTGTTTTGCTAGGAAAACAAGACTGTAAATAAGTTTTGGAAGTCTAATAAATGGAGTATGATTTGTGATCAAACAAATCTTGCGACATTATTGTCAAGTCGTGTCTTATTTGCTTAACATACAACAAAGATACTCTAATCTTCTAAGTTTTAAGGATAACACCTCAGGCTCAGGTACGCTTCCTTAAAACACCCTTTGTTAGTAGAAATGCTAAGCATGCAGTTGTGTTAGAGTCTAACATAGTAGGCACTATCATAAAGAAACAAAATTCACAACTCATCATGACGAACTCAACTTGTCCGGAAATGTACGATGATCGCTTCAAGATCATGCGTGACAAGTTTGAAACGAAAATGATGAGCGAATTAAGTTTCTTCCCTGGCTCGTAGATAACTCAACCTAAAGAAAGTATCCTCATAAACCTTAGTATATATATGTGCATATATATATATATATATATATATATATATATATATATATATATATATATATATATATATATATATATATATATATCAGATACTTAGCTTATATTAATTATAATTAATACTAACGCCCATATCCACAAATACGAATCTCACAAGAGACGATGAAGGTGAGTGAGTGGATATCACTAAGTTAGGGGCATAATAGGTAAAGTAGTTTACCTAACGGCAAGTAGGTCCATTATCATGAATAAGTGTTTGGCTTTGTGCCCACTTGTAAGAAGTGCCCCAAGACTTCTTGCATCAAAGTGTTTGATGTATCATCCGATACATTAAAGGCACTACACACTTGAGATTACGATATCTCAAGGAGATTGGTGTAGAAAATGTTTCTATTCCAACTCTGATAATGTGAGAGTTAATGTGGATTGAAACATAAAGAGTAATGTTTGTACCTTCATAGGTTGATTAACAAACTTCTTGGTTCCCCAAGAAACAAACTACTCTTGTTGTCTCCACGACCGAAGCCGAGTACGTAAGCGCCGGAAAGGCATGACAACAAACACTATGGATGAGACAACCCCCTGTGAAGAGTAGCAGACAAGATGCCATTAGACTTGACCGGGAACCCTATTGTTTGCTCATGAACGAAGCTCGTCGAAGTACGTCGTCTCCTTCGTCACGATAATGTCAAAAGAGAAATCTTTCCTTGGAAGAGCATCTCTTGAAAGACAACATCGTCAATACCCTAACCACTACGTTATCGTCACCCCTCTCATGACTATTTGAATATTTCTTCGGAAATATTAAAGTCATCTCTCATTTCTCGTCTCATGACTTATTAATATTTCATTGGAAATATGAACGTCATCTCTCACGTCTCGTCATATGACTTCTCAAGTCATTCCTCTCATCCCGCTCATGACTATTTCAATATTTCTATGGAAATATTAAAGTCATCACTCGCGTCATACCTTATAACCTTTCATCCCTTTTATGACCTCTCAAAAGTTTCACGGGAAACATTGAAGTCATTCTCTACTAATCACCCATGACTCTTTAAGTCATCTTTCTCACTCGTCTCATGACTTTTAGAAATTTCTCTAAGAAATTCTAAGTCATTTCCTTTCGACTCATCACATGACTGTTTGAATATTTCACGGGAAATATTAAGTCATTCCTTGCGTTTCATACTCCGACTAATTAAATATTTCATGGGAAATATTATAGTCATCATCCATAACACTACTCATAACTTCTATTTATTTCACGGGAAATATTAGAAGTCAACCCTCATCCAATGACAACTTAGTCAATTTCCTTGGAAACACTAAGGTCATTTCGTGTCATCTCTCCTAGTCATTTTCGTCAAAAAGTTTATTAGGTATAAACTTTTTCCTCGTGTCAAAAAGTCTTGCTAAATAAGTAAGATTAATCTGCCAAAAGTCAAAACAGAAGAAAAATGGCTCAATCAGACACACGGCTCCACTAAAGAGACACGGCTCCACTAATGTTTAGTGGAACCGTGCATCTGAAAAACGCGCCTATTCTCTTTTCTTCTGCACAGCTTTTTCAAACAAACCCAAAACCATTCCCTCTTGCTGTCAAAACCGAACCTAAACACCAAAATTCAATTAAGCTCTTGCAAATCAAGATTGAGGCATTGGAATCAACAAATCCTAATCACAACAACACTAATTGTAAGTAAATCGTTCTTAATTTCTTTTAATTTGAGTCTAGGGTTTGTTCTTGAGCATAAATCCAAATTGGGGATTTTCGAATTTTGTCAAACTTTTGTGAAATTAAGACTAGGATTAGACAATGTAGCATTCACATGATTCCCTAAACCTAGGATTTTCATAAACCCATTTACATTGCAAAACCTAGTCCGAATTTAATCACTAAAATTGGATTATGATTAATTGCTTGTAGTGGAATCATGTTTAGGATGATTAAAATTGGATTTGGAACGATTTACATTAAAGCTTTTCAAACTTAAGCTTTTTGGCGCCACATTGAGGCGTTTGCCAAACACCCCAATTTCGATGTTTTCGAAAAAAAAATTCAAGTGTCTAGGATCATGAAACCTTTTTCGCGCATCGTTGATGCAAATTAAAACGTTTTTGCATGCATACATGAACTCTCAAATATGGATCGAATTACATAATTAATATGTATTGTTCGATATATTTGATTGAGCAAAATTGAAGTTAGGAGCGTTTGGGTAATCTCATTAGGATTATTTTAGAGTCAAGATTACCGCACCTCCACATTGTTTGCATTTAGGCACACACACACACTAGAAACTGAGATCGTTAAAATGCAACGAATTAACATATACAAAAATAATTCTTTTGTAGGTAACAATGCCTCGTAATGATTATCAAGACACCCGACAATACATTCGTCAAACACTTGAAAATCCAAACATTCCAGATGACCAAAAGGCCTATTTTGCCAAAGTCCAAAATCGATACATACACGAAGGGCGTGTAGTCGATGCACTTTATGTCATGTCAGACAACATCCGTACCCTCTTCCCCTCTATTGAGTTCGATTGTTTATACAAAATAAATGATCATGTCTGTCCCCGTTTTATTCTCGAGTTTTATAGTCGTGTCCGTACCTACACAAATTCTGACGGAAACGTCTTTCTTGATTTTTGGATTCGACACCAAAATATCACCTTGTCTGTCACCAAGATTGGTCAGATTCTCGGTATTCCCTCATATGGTCAGTGTTCATTCACTAACGACCATTCTCTAGAGTCTCTTTTCTACAATCTTGAGAACGAAGGTGCTTATTATACCCAGATTCCCAACATTGAAGAAATCAAACAAGTCATCCAAACACCCCGCGTCGCCAACACGTACCAAAAACGTGATGGTTCCATTGTCTTTCTCGACCCACACAAAATCTACCTCAGGGAACTCCGTCCCGACCTTAGAAGTTGGGAACTTCTTCTACGTGAAAACGTGTTAAGCCTTGCGGGCAACCGTGATCATGTACCGGCAAGTCTTGCCCTTATGCTCTACTGTCTTAGTATCGAGGAACCATTCAACCTCGCATACTACATGGTCAAACGGATGGCCAACATTCATCGTCGCTCCGATGAGCTCATGCCATATGGCATGTTGCTTAATCGTCTTTTCCATTGGGTCATGGAAAATTTTCCCGATCTCTAAAGTGTCGACTATGTCCTAGTCAATCGGGTTATGAAATCACTTGGTGGACCACAACGTCGCACAAAGCAGCGTAAGGACAAAGGGTCAAAACGTGGTCGTAAATCCACTTCCGACATTCCTGACTCGTCTTCCTCCTATAGTTACGGACCCTCATCTCAACCCATGGATGAGGACGATGATGAGGTGAACGAAGAAGGAACGTCTCGTCCTCACACTCCTTCTCCCGACACATTCTTTCGTAACCTCGATACTTCGTCATTCCAACCAACCTCCGACCTTGATTTTGGTGACGTCAACCTATCTAACCTAATGAGGAGACAAACAACAATGTATAATCGACAAGTCTCGATGCATGAGCAAACTATCGGGGGATTCAAGTCTATCAGAAAGGCTATCAAGGGACTCGGAAACAAAATCAAGAAGTTGGGGAAGAAGAGAGATTAGAGAGTGATTACTTAAGTAGTTATAATTAACTTAAGTATTATTACTAAGACACTTCTAACATTTCATGCTTAAGCATGATTAGCTTGGCTTGCTTATCTTAATCAATCTTGCCTAGTTCATGCATGTTATCTTATTTTATTACATGCACTAGATGTTAAAATTGCTTGAACTCATGCATGCTTAATAGTTGCCTAAATACATAGATGATCACATGATCATGTTAGTTGCTAGTTGAAACTAGCTTTAGGAATTCTATGTGTTTAGTGGTTTGAGGCCTTGAGATTTGCAGCCAATAGATTCCCCAGAAATTTCCCCATTTAGGCTGCCTAAAACCTGCAGACCTGGAAAGAAGGTCAATGGAGGGGACGGCTCCACTAAATTTAGTGGTGTCGTAGTGCCTTTAGTGGTACCGTGCCTCTGGAAGACGAAAATTTAAATTTTCTTCCACTTTTTGACTTTCTTTCCCTGAAAATCTGCAAACATAACCTGATTCCCATGCACCCAAATCCCCAAATCCAACATCCTTTTCAACCTTGCATGTCTTTGATTTGGCTATTTAAGCTAACATCATGCATTGCCATCCTTACACCTTCACACTCACCTTACAACCATCATGTCTTCCACCATTGCTTCAACCTCACACAAAAACAAGAAACCAAGATTCAACATCAAACCAACTAACCAAACCACTCTTGTTGATCAATGGATCAAGAGTGTTCACACACCACAAACCTCAACCAAACCTTCCAATGAGATAATTCTCATTGATCTCACCTTGGATGATGAAGATGATATATACACACCCATAACCTCTACCAAATCATCATCTTTCTTCACTACACCCCAAGCTCCATCCAAGGCAACCTCAATCAAACCAACATCCTCATCCTCCACCACCATTAGAACAAACACACATTCACCTCAACCAAGTCCCATTCAACCACTAGCCTTAACACTCAACTCATCACCATCAAATTCACTTGAACTTGGATCTAACACATCATCCTCATCACTTTCACCATCACCACAACCTCTAGCTCTCACCCTAACCTTATCACCAATCACTCCTTTTGAGTTTGGGAGCAACACATCATCATCTTCCCTATCACCATCACCTCAACCTTTAATGGGTTTTCCCATCCTTTATCCCCTACACTCACACACCTTGAGTTGTGCTTGTTGCCATCACAACCTAGAACTCATCATGAACCTTAGAGATGAGCTTAGCTTTAGGTTCTCATACCTAGAACACCTCCTCACACCACCAATGGGACCCATCATCCTTCCACCTCCTCCACCACACAATAGCCCAAACTAAACATGGTTATGTTTAGTCCTACCAATAAACAATTAGGAACCCTTTTGAAGTTGGAAGCAAATCTTGAAGCCTCACACTACTATTGATGTTTATGTGTCTTCTTGTTATTTTATTTGCTTTCTTGTTGTAGTCATACTCATGTATGACATTTATTTTATGTTTATGAAATGGGCTTTAATATGGTTGTTCATGCCTATTTTGGCTATTCACCTATTTGTTGTGTGGTTGGATACTTGTCAAAATGTGCTACTTGTTAGATATTGTATATGTATCATCTAACTTTGTTTTGTAGCACACACCATTGCTCGATTCCTTGGTGTTCTCCAAATGAGGGGGAGTATACATCAAGGGGGAGCCTTTGCCACCTTTTTGATTTGACAAAAAGGGGGAGAAATGGGAGTAAACTCATTAAAAACTTGTTAAAACTAATTTTAACCTAAAATGAGTTTATATTTTGTCATCATCAAAAAGGGGGAGATTGTTGATGCAAATAATGTTCTAAAAACGTTATTTATATCTTTCGATTACTTCACATTTTTAGGATGACAAAATGTGAAATCACGTTACGTTAAAATTAACGTAAACAAGTTTTTAATCGGAAGATCCCGTTTCTACGCAAATCACTCTAGAACAAATTTACAACTTGACTAATGATCAAAGAAGTGAATTTGTGTTTTGAGAGTTCACATTTTAATGGGACAAAACATTTTTTTTTTCAAAAATACACATGACAAATTATTTTTGAATTATTAAGAAATGTTTTAATGGAAAAATAAGTTTGAAAATCACAACAGCTATTTTTCCCCCCAAAATCAGCTCCAACCTTCCCCAAATAAGTTTTCACCAGAAAAGACAAAATTTGGAACGTCCTAGTCTAGGACGGCTCCACGGTTCCACTAAATTTAGTGGAGCCGTCCGTACTAATTTTTCTGTAACGTTCAGAATTTTCTTGCCTATAAATACCAACCCCTTTCACAGATTTTAGGCACCCTTTCACACAGAAAAATTTCTGAGTTTAAACCTCTCACACCTTTCTTTTCTTTTGATCATTTAGATTAGTTTTCTTTTGTTTTAAGAGTGATCCAATCATCCACCAAGAGATCCTCTTCATTCCTCTTCATTAGCAAGAGAAGAACACAAGTATCCAAGTTGATACAAGGTGTTATCATTCCTCTTCCTTAGCAAGAGAAGAACTCAAGGTATTCAAGAAGATACAAGAGTTATAGTTGTTAGGTTTTTGTAACACTTGTTACAACCTTATTGTATCATAGTATACATCAAGTTTATTTATCTTTTGTGAGTGAGAGTGAAGATCAAGTGTGATCTTATAGAGATAGTGAATATCTCTTAAAGCCATTGGGCTTGTGTGATTGATCAAGAAGATCAAGGGTCGATAGATTAGTGTTAGTTGAGAGAGAGTTGATCATTGTGATCGTGTTGAGATCTTGGTGATCTCTTGTAGCCATTGGGCTTGAGTGATTGGTCACGTGGACCTTGGTAGATTGGTGCTAGCTAAGATTAGCACTCGACATCTAGCTTAGTGTCGGTAATAGGATAAGCGACGTGTACGGTTTTCTCCGCCTGAAGGGAGGTTTTTGACATAGTGTTTGAAACTCTCGAGTGTGGTACTCGGGGAGTGGAGTAGGGCGAAGAAGAGCTTCGTAGCCGAACCACTATAAATCCTTTGTCTCGGTTTGATCTTTCCAACTCTACTCTTTACTTTCATTATTTAACATTAGTTAGTTTAGTGTGTAGTTCATATTGGTGTTGATTGATTACACATAGAGTTCGAATCAAAGTTTCCAATAGCAAACCTTTTAAAACAAGATTTTTAAAAGAACCTAAAACCGGTAAACTATTCAACCCCCCCCCCCTTCTAGTTTCCCACAACACCTACTACACACGAAGATTATTTATCTCATCTAAATCATTTACTATGTTTGTCTTCGTCTAATCTCAGTATACATGTGTTGTCGATCGTAATATAAAGTTGCCCATTCGGATGCATTGCTAACTCTGTACCTCCCCCCCCCCCCCATTGTGGGTGAGTATCCGGAAGTGGTGAATTTTCGTCTAGCGTTAGATAAATGAAGTGAGCACATGCGTCATCCCCCACACGGGCAATCACAAGGGGGCCAGTCAAATACAGCAGGTAGGTTAATCACTGAAGCAATAACCAACCCAGTGTTTGGCATACTCATCTAGTAATCTCGCGGTGCAAATCCATTTTTGAACCAGTCTAATTATCTCCGGATTTGGTCAAAGTCATTTTACCACCACATACTTATGTAAAAGCCACTATTAGTGTTTAACTCTTGCAATAACCACATTCGAACATCGCGCCACCTATCTTTGTGTTGACCAATACCGTGGGCAACGTACCGAAACCCACAATTTCCATCACCTTTTCGACCCCTCCATTTAAACAATGTCTTAATTACTCCTAATATCGTTAAAAATTTAATATCCGTTCGTCAGTTTGTTTGTGACAATTAGTGTACCGTTGAATTTGATCCTTTTGGTTTTTCTGTTAAGGACTTCCAAACTCGTCGGGTGCTGCTCCGCTGTGATAGCACTGGACCTCTGTACCCTGTTACGAAGCCTTCTCCAATTCCTCAGGTCTATCTTACCAGTCAGTACACGTGGCATCAACGTCTTGGACATCCAGGTAGTGAAGTGCTACGAAGTGTCATATCTAATAATTCCATTTCATGTAATAAGGAGAAATCTCCCGTGCTTTGCCATGCCTGCCAGCTTGACAAGCACGTGCGACTTCCATTTGTTAGTTCATCTACATCTGTTCAATCTTGTTTTGACATTGTTCACTCGGACTTGTGGACATCCCCAATTCCGAGTCTTTCTGGTTTTTGATACTATGTTTTATTTATAGACCATTATTCTCAATTTGTATGGGTTTATCCTTTAGTCAATAAATCTGATGTTTTGTCCAAATTTATGTTGTTTCGTTCATTCGTTAAAAATCAATTAAAGTGTGATATAAAGTCATTTTAGTGTGACCCTGGTAATGAATTTGACAACCACGCATTCCACAAATTATTTGCTGATAATGGAATTCAATTTCGTTTCTCATGTCCACGCACTTCTCAACAAAATGGGAAATCTGAAAGGATGATCCGCACCATTAACAACATTATTTGGACATTATTGTTTCAAGCTCACCTACCACCCAATTATTGGACTGAGGCCCTTAACATGGCCGTTCACTTATTAAATATTTTGCCATCGCATGCCATTGAAAATGAAATGCCCTGTACCTGTCTTTTTGGAACGAAACCTAATTATAGCCTCTTGCGTGTTTTTGGTTGTCTTTGTTATCCTCACCTTGATACCGAACACAAACTTAGCGCCCGGGTGACACCCTCCATATTTTTAGGGCATGCCTCTAATCACCGTGGTTATCGTTGCCTAGACCTAAACACAAATAAAATTATCATTTCACGCCATGTTACATTTGATGAAACAGTTTTTCCGTTTGGTTCCATGACACCAAATGTAAGTCCCTCGTATGATTTTTTGGACGACTCCTTCAATGTCATCTCAAATATAATCAAACTGTCACCCACACCTACTACCACTTCAACTGATTTACCTCACCCAAACATCACAGATGAACCCAGTACCCCTACCAACGACCCACCTTCACCAACCCACACATAAACTGCCACCTCCCCTCCCCATATTCATATTCCACTTCAAACTAATGAAACTGATACTAGTCCAATCAATCAACTGCCCACCCCCATTTTCGTTTCCCAAGATTAACCACCTATAAATGTTAACCCAAACCCGGTTTTGATTCATCCCATGGTCACGCGTTCTCGCGTTGGGAATACTCGTCCCACTCAACGGTTAAATCTTCATCTATCGACCCTCTCCCCATTACCAAAATCATATAATGTTGCGTTTAATGATCCCAACTGGCGTAATGCTATGTCCGATGAGCACAATGCACTAATTAAAAATAGAACTTGGACTCTGGTACCTCGGCCTACGGATGCCAATATTATTCGCTGTATGTGGTTATTTCGCCACAAGTTTTTAGCTGATGGTACCCTTAGTCGCTACAAGGCTCGACTTGTCGCGAATGGCAGTACTCAGATTGAGGGTGTGGATGTAGATGAGACCTTTAGCCCGGTTGTTAAACCAGGTACTATTCAGACGGTGCTTAGTTTGGCTCTTTCTCGACATTGGCCGGTTCATCAGCTCGATGTCAAGAATGCCTTTTTGCATGGTGATCTGACTGAGACTGTATACATTCACCAGCCTCCTGGTTTTCAGGATCCGGATCATCCTGATTATGTTTGCTTATTACATAGATCTCTTTACGGTCTCAAGCAGGCTCCTCGGGCTTGGTTTCAGCGTTTTGCTGCTTATGTTCTTCGGGTTGGATTTACTTATAGTCGCTGTGACACATCATTATTTATTTAACAACAGGGGACTAATGCTGCTTATTTATTACTGTATGTTGATGACATTGTCCTAACAGCGTCTTCTGAGAGTTTGTTACAGCGAATTATTGCTTCTTTGCATAAGGAGTTTTCTATGACGGATTTGGGATCTCTAAATTATTTTCTGGGCATATCTGTTACACGTGATTCTACAGGGATGTTCTTATCTCAGCATAAGCATGCTACTGAGATCCTCGAGCGTGCACACATGCTTGGTTGTAACCCCAGTCGGACTCCTGTTGATACTGAGTCTAAACTGGGTGATGATGGTGATTTGGTGTCTGATCCAACCTTATATCGGAGTCTTGCGGGTTCTCTTCAGTATCTCACTTTTACTCGATCTGATATTTCCTATGCATTCCAGCAGGTTTGTCTTCATATTCATGATCCAAGGGAGCCTCATTTCTCGGCCCTTAAACGGATTTTGCGATATGTTCGGGGTACTATAGATTACGGATTACAGTTGTTTGCATCCTCTTCTACTTCATTAGTTGCTTATTCGGATGCGGATTGGGCTGGTTGTCCTATTACTCGGCGATCTACTTCAGGTTATTGTGTGTTTCTTGGCAATAATCTGCTCTCATGGTCCGCTAAGTGTCAACCGACGCTCTCTCGCTCTAGTGCTGAGGCTGAGTATCGGGGTGTTGCTAATGCAGTTGCTGAGACATGTTGGTTACGGAATCTTCTGCGTGAGTTACATACTCCTTTGTCCTCTGCTACACTTGTATACTGTGACAATGTCAGTGCTGTTTATTTGTCTTCTAATCCGGTTCAACATCAACGGACGAAGCATATTGAGATTGACATTCATTTTGTTCGGGATTTGGTAGTTGCTAGTCAAGTCCGGGTTCTTCATGTGCCTTCTCGCTATCAGTATGCGGACATTTTTACTAAGGGCTTGCATGCCTACCGCTTTGTTTGAGGAGTTTCGCTCCAGTTTGAGTGTTCGGTGTCCTCCCGCTCAAACTGCGGGGGAGTGTTAGCTGTATATTTGATTGAGATGTGATTAGTTGTAGATAGACTAGACACTAAAAGATGAGCTGTGATTAGTTGTAGATAGGCTAGGCATTAAAGGGTGATTTACATTTACCCTAAATAGCATATCCATTGTATCTATTTATTGATGCATCGTTTGTATGGAGAACAACACAAAAAGCAATACAAACACATTCACTTACAATTGAGAGTTACTTTACGTTACTTTACTTTTAATCGTAGCCAATATATCCCATAAAAATTACTACCCATTTTAAAAAGTTTTTGAAAGTTTTACCTCCAGCCCAATTCTTTTGAGCCCTACACACTGAAGCCCACACTTGTATTTTCTTCTATCAAGGCCCACATTGAAATATCTATCTTTAGGGGTGCGTTTGGTATGGGTATATGTGAATAAAGTTATGGGTTTTATAGTGATTAAAGGTGTTTATTTAGTGGGCCCAGAAATGAATTGAGTATATCATAGTTATAGATTCATTAACAACCAATTTGGTGTCTATGAAATTCATTCCGTGGACCCCTCTCTTTTCCACTACAAAATTCAAATATTTATACACTTTTTTCATACCATATTTTGTCATCCAGACATAAACAATCGTAATCATACACTTTTTCATATCCATTGACATTCTACCCCATACCAAATCCGATACCAATTGTGATTCCTAGCAACAAACCAAACGGCCCCTAGATTTTTAATCGATCAGTGTTCGAAATTTGGAAATATCACGTATGCACAAATATAACTAGCTTTTAGTAAGTTTAAAGGTGCCAATCTTAAGTTAATAAATAATGATTGGTTATGAGGGAAATTATAGATGAATGATGAATATAAACAACTTCTGGCTAAAAGATTCCAATAAACTCTTTAGAATATTGGAATCTTTATGTCATATAAGTATGATACAAAGATATACGGGAAAATCATCTGAAAAGGCATCATACTTGCCACCTTATTCTTTTGTTGGCATCAAACTTTTTTTTTCTATTGTGGGCACATACTCCCTTAATCACCACTATTGTAAGCATTTTGATGACGTGGCATGATCTAATCAAGATTAATTACATAAATTTACATAAATCGTCCCTGTGGCTCTAAACAATTACACCATTCGTCCTTGAATCAATTACATAAAAGGTCCTTATGGCTCTAATAATTTACACATGTCGTCCTTGTGGCTATAAACTCAAACTAATCACCATCAACCAACAAACACCCCCTCCCACCATGACATCACAACCAAACCACCACCACATACTCACCAAACCACCAATACATCACCACCAAAGCACCAAACCATTACCACAAAATATCGATCAGAAGCAAGATTCTTGCTCCTAATTAGTTCTAGCATCTCAGACTTCCAAATCTGCAAAATTGGAATCAGATTCCGGATGGTAACCTTCATCTTTCATTAACTTACTTAACCTATGAACCTCCATACGTA